>CATVIB010000505.1:0-126367 GCA_958336395.1 Ctenicera cuprea | reverse complement strand
TAATTGTAATTGTAATTGTAATTGTAATTGTAATTGTAATTGTAATTGTAATTGTAATTGTAATTGTATTGTAATTGTAATTGTAATTGTAATTGTAATTTAATTGTAATTGTAATTGTAATTGTAATTGTAATTGTAATTGTAATTGTAATTGTAATTGTAGTTGTAATTGTAATTTTAATTGTATTTTAATTGTAATTGTAGTTGTAATTGTAATTGTAATTGTAATTGTAATTGTAATTGTAATTTGTAATTGTAATTGTAATTGGAATTGTAATTGGAATTGGAATTGTAATTGTAATTGTAACTGTAATTGTAATTGTAATTGTAATTGTAATTGTAATTGTAATTGTAATTGTAATTGTAATCGTAATTGTAATTGTAATTGTAATTGTAATTGTAATTGTAATTGTAATTGTAATTGTAATTGTAATTGTAATTGTAATTGTAATTGTAATTGTAATTGTAATTGTAATTGTAATTGTAATTGTAATTGTAATTGTAATTGTAATTGTAATTGTAATTGTAATTGTAATTGTAATTGTAATTGTAATTGTAATTGTAATTGTAATTGTAATTGTAATTGTAATTGTAATTGTAATTGTAATTGTAATTGTAATTGTAATTGTAATTGTAATTGTAATTGTAATTGTAATTGTAATTGTAATTGTAATTGTAATTGTAATTGTAATTGTAATTGTAATTGTAATTGTAATTGTAATTGTAATTGTATTGTAATTGTAATTGTAATTGTAATTGTAATTGTAATTGTAATTGTAATTGTAATTGTAATTGTAATTGTAATTGTAATTGTAATTGTAATTGTAATCGTAATTGTAATTGTAATTGTAATTGTAATTGTAATTGTAATTGTAATTTTAATTGTAATAGTGATTGTAATTGTAATTGTAATTGTAATAGTAATTGTAATTGTAATTGTAATTGTAATTGTAATTTTAATTGTAATTGTAATTGTAATTGTAATTGTAATTGTAATTGTAATTGTAATTGGAATTGGAATTGGAATTGTAATTGTATTGTAATTGTAATTGTAATGGTAATTGTAATTGTAATTGTAATTGTAATTGTAATTGTAATTGTAATTGTAATTGTAATTGTAATTGTAATTGTAATTGTAATTGTAATTGTAATTGTAATTGTAATTGTAATTGTAATTGTAATTGTAATTGTAATTGTAATTGTAATTGTAATTGTAATTGTAATTGTAATTGTAATTGTAATTGTAATTGTAATTGTAATTGTAATTGTAATTGTAATGTAATTGTAATTGTAATTGTAATTGTAATTGTAATTGTAATTGTAATTGTAATTGTAATTGTAATTGTAATTGTAATTGTAATTGTAATTGTAATTGTAATTGCAATTGTAATTGTAATTGTAATTGTAATTGTAATTGTAATTGTAATTGTAATTGTAATTGTAATTGTAATTGTAATTGTAATTGTAATTGTAATTGTAATTGTAATTGTAATTGTAATTGTAATTGTAATTTTAATTGTAATAGTGATTGTAATTGTAATTGTAATTGTAATTGTAATTGTAATTGTAATTGTAATTGTAATTGTAATTGTAATTGTAATTTTAATTGTAATTGAATTGTAATTGTAATTGTAATTGTAATTGTAATTGATTGTAATTGTAATTGGAATTGGAATTGGAATTGTAATTGTAATTGTAATTGTAATTGTAATGGTAATTGTAATTGTAATTGTAATTGTAATTGTAATTGTAATTGTAATTGTAATTGTAATTGTAATTGTAATTGTAATTGTAATTGTAATTGTAATTGTAATTGTAATTGTAATTGTAATTGTAATTTTAATTGTAATAGTAATTGTAATTGTAATTGTAATTGTAATTGTAATTGTAAATGTAATTGTAATTTTAATTGTAATTGTAATTGTAATTGTAATTGTAATTGTAATTGTAATTGTAATTGTAATTGTAATTGTAATTGTAACTGTAATTGTAATTGTAATTGTAATTGTAATTGTAATTGTAATTGTAATTGTAAATTGTAGTTGTAATTGTAATTGTAATTGTAATTGTAATTGTAATTGTAATTGTAATTGTAATTGTAATTGTAATTGTAATTGTAATTGTAATTGTAATTGTAATGTAATTGTAATTGTAATTGTAATTGTAATAGTAATTGTAATTGTAATTGTAATTGTAATTGTAATTGTAATTATAATTGTAATTGTAATTGTAATTGTAATTGTAATTGTAATTGTAATTGTAATTGTAATTGTAATTGTAATTGTAATTGTAATTGTAATTGTAATTGTAATTGTAATTGTAATTGTAATTGTAATTGTAATTGTAATGTAATTATTGTAATTGTAATTGTAATTGTAATTGTAATTGTAATTGTAATTGTAATTGTAATTGTAATTGTATTGTAATTGTAATTGTAATTTAATTGTAATTGTAATTGTAATTGTAATTGTAATTGTAATTGTAATTGTAATTGTAATTGTAATTGTAATTGTAATTCTTAATTGTAATTGTAATTGTAATTGTAATTGTAATTGTAATTGTAATTGTAATTGTAATTGTAATTGTAATTGTAATTGGAATTGGATTTGTAATTGTAATTGTATTAATTGTAATTGTAATTGTAATTGTAATTGTAATTGTAATTGTAATTGTAATTGTAATTGTAATTGTAATTGTAATTGTAATTGTAATTGTAATTGTTATTGTAATTGTAATTGTAATTGTAATTGTAATTGTAATTGTAATTGTAATTGTAATTGTAATTGTAATTGTAATTGTAATTGTAATTGTAATTGTAATTGAATTGTAATTGTAATTGTAATTGTAATTGTAATTGTAATTGTAATGTAATTGTACTTGCAATTGTAATTGTAATTGTAATTGTAATTGTAATTGTAATTGTAATTGTAATTGTAATTGTAATTGTAATTGTAATTGTAATTGTAATTGTAATAGTAATTGTAATTCTAATTGTAATTGTAATAGTAATTTTAATTGTAATTGTAATTGTAATTGTAATTGTAATTGTAATTGTAATTGTAATTGTAATTGTAATTGTAATTGTAATTGTAATTGTAACTGTAATTGTAATTGTAACTGTAATTGTAATTGTAATTGTAATTGCAATTGTAATTGTAATTGTAATTGTAATTGTAATTGTAATTGTAATTGTAATTGTAATTGTAATTGTAATTGTAATTGTAATTGTAATTGTAATTGTAATTGTAATTGTTATTGTAATTGTAATTGTAATTGTAATTGTAATTGTAATTGTAATTGTAATTGTAATTGTAATTGTAATTGTAATTGTAATGTAATTGTAATTGTAATTGTATTAATTGTAATTGTAATTGTAATTGTAATTGTAATTGTAATTGTAATTGTAATTGTAATTGTAATTGTAATTGTAATTGTAATTGTAATTGTAATTGTAATTGTATAATTGTAATTGTAATTGTAAGTTGTAATTGTAATAGTAATTGTAATTGTAATTGTAATTGTAATTGTAATTGTAATTGTAATTCGTAATTGTGATTGTAATTGTAATTGTAATTGTAATTGTAATTGTAATTGTTATTGTAATTGTAATTGTAATTGTAATTGTAATTGTAATTGTAATTGTAATTGTAATTGTAATTGTAATTGTAATTGTAATTGCAATTGTAATTGTAATTGTAATTGTAATTGTAATTGTAATTGTAATTGTAATTGTAATTGTAATTGTAATTGTAATTGTAATTGTAATTGTAATTGTAATTGTAATTGTAATTGTAATTGTAATTGTAATTGTAATTGTAATTGTAATTGTAATTGTAATTGTAATTGTAATTGAAATTGTAATTGTAATTGTAATTGTAATTGTAATTGTAATTGTAATTGTAATTGTAATTGCAATTGTAATTGCAATTGTAATTGTAATTGTAATTGTAATTGTAATTGTAATTGTAATTGTAATTGTAATGTAATTGTAATTGTAATTGTAATCGTAATTGTAATTGTAATTGTAATTGTAATTGTAATTGTAATTGTAATTGTAATTGTAATAGTAATTGTAATTATAATTATAATTGTAATTGTAATTGTAATTGTAATTGTAATTGTAATTGTAATTGTAATTGTAATTGTAATTGTAATTGTAATTCTAATTGTAATTGTAATTGTAATTGTCATTGTAATTGTAATTGTAATTGTAATTGTAATTGTAATTGTAATTGTAATTGTAATTGTAATTGGAATTGTAATTTTAATTGTGATTGTAATTGTAATTGAAATTGTAATTGTAATTGTAATTGTAATTGTAATTGTAATTTTAATTGTAATTGTAATTGTAATTGTAATTGTAATTGTAATTGTAATTGTAATTGTAATTGTAATTGTAATTGTAATTGTAATTGTAATTGTAATTGTAATTGGAATTGGATTTGTAATTGTAATTGTAATTGTAATTGTAATTGTAATTGTAATTGTAATTGTAATTGTAATTGCTAATTGTAATTGTAATTGTAATTGTAATTGTAATTGTAATTGTAATTGTAACTGTAATTGTAATTGTAACTGTAATTGTAATTGTAATTGTAATTGTAATTGTAATTGTAATTGTAATTGTAATCGTAATTGTAATTGTAATTGTAATTGTAATTGTAATTGTAATTGTAATTGTAATTGTAATTGTAATTGTAATTGTAATTGTAATTGTAATTGTAATTGTAATTGTAATTGTAATTGTAATTGTAATTGTAATTGTAATTGTAATTGTAATTGTAACTGTAATTGTAATTGTAATTGTAATTGTAATTGTAATTGTAATTGTAATTGTAATTGTAATTGTAATTGTAATTGTAATTGTAATTGTAATTGTAATTGTAATTGTAATTGTAATTGTAATTGTAATTGTAATTGTAATTGTAATTGTAATTGTAATTGTAATTGTAATTGTAATTGTAATTGTAATTGTAATTGTAATTGTAATTGTAATTGTAATTGTAATTGTAATTGTAATTGTAATTGTAATTGTAATTGTAATTGTAATTGTAATTGTAATTGTAATTGTAATTGTAATTGTAATTGTAATTGTAATTGTAATTGTAATTGTAATTGTAATTGTAATTGTAATTGTAATTGTAATTGTAATTGTAATTGTAATTGTAATTGTAATTGTAATTGTAATTGTAATTGTATTTGTAATTGTAATTGTAATTGTAATTGTAATTGTAATTGTAATTGTAATTGTAATTGTAATTGTAATTTTAATTGTAATAGTGATTGTAATTGTAATTGTAATTGTAATTGTAATTGTAATTGTAATTGTATTGTAATTGTAATTGTAATTTTAATTGTAATTGTAATTGTAATTGTAATTGTAATTGTAATTGTAATTGTAATTGTAATTGGAATTGGAATTGGAATTGTAATTGTATTTGTAATTGTAATTGTAATGGTAATTGTAATTGTAATTGTAATTGTAATTGTAATTGTAATTGTAATTGTAATTGTAATTGTATTGTAATTGTAATTGTAATTGTAATTGTAATTGTAATTGTAATTGTAATTGTAATTGTAATTGTAATTGTAATTGTAATTGTAATTGTAATTGTAATTGTAATTGTAATTGTAATTGTAATTGTAATTGTAATTGTAATTGTAATTGTAATTGTAATTGTAATTGTAATTGTAATTGTAATTGTAATTGTAATTGTAATTGTAATTGTAATTGTAATTGTAATTGTAATTGTAATTGTAATTGCAATTGTAATTGTAATTGTAATTGTAATTGTAATTGTAATTGTAATTGTAATTGTAATTGTAATTGTAATTGTAATTGTAATTGTAATTGTAATTGTAATTGTAATTGTAATTGTAATTGTAATTGTAATTGTAATTTTAATTGTAATAGTGATTGTAATTGTAATTGTAATTGTAATTGTAATTGTAATTGTAATTGTAATTGTAATATTAATTGTAATTGTAATTGTAATTGTAATTGTAATTGTAATTGTAATTGTAATTGTAATTGTAATTGGAATTGGAATTGGAATTGTAATTGTAATTGTAATTGTAATTGTAATGGTAATTGTAATTGTAATTGTAATTGTAATTGTAATTGGAATTGTAATTGTAATTGTAATTGTAATTGTAATTGTAATTGTAATTGTAATTGTAATTGTAATTGTAATTGTAATTGTAATTTTAATTGTAATAGTAATTGTAATTGTAATTGTAATTGTAATTGTAATTGTAATTGTAAATGTAATTGTAATTTTAATTGTAATTGTAATTGTAATGTAATTGTAATTGTAATTGTAATTGTAATTGTAATTGTAATTGTAATTGTAACTGTAATTGTAATTGTAATTGTAATTGTAATTGTAATTGTAATTGTAATTGTAATTGTAATTGTAGTTGTAATTGTAATTGTAATTGTAATTGTAATTGTAATTGTAATTGTAATTGTAATTGTAATTGTAATTGTAATTGTAATTGTAATTGTAATTGTAATTGTAATTGTAATTGTAATTGTAATTGTAATTGTAATTTTAATTGTAATTGTAATTGTAATTGTAATTGTAATTGTAATTGTAATTGTAATTGTAATTGTAATTGGAATTGGAATTGGAATTGTATTGTAATTGTAATTGTAATTGTAATGGTAATTGTAATTGTAATTGTAATTGTAATTGTAATTGTAATTGTAATTGTAATTGTAATTGTAATTGTAATTGTAATTGTAATTGTAATTGTAATTGTAATTGTAATTGTAATTGTAATTGTAATTGTAATTGTAAATTTTAATTGTAATAGTAATTGTAATTGTAATTGTAATTGTAATTGTAATTGTAATTGTAATTGTAATTGTAATTGTAATTGTAATTGTAATTGTAATTGTAATTGTAATTGTAATTGTAACTGTAATTGTAATTGTAATTGTAATTGTAATTGTAATTGTAATTGTAATTGTAATTGTAATTGTAGTTGTAATTGTAATTGTAATTGTAATTGTAATTGTAATTGTAATTGTAATTGTAATTGTAATTGTAATTGTAATTGTAATTGTAATTGTAATTGTAATTGTAATTGTAATTGTAATTGTAATTGTAATTGTAATTGTAATTGTAATTGTAATTGTAATTGTAATTGTAATTGTAATTGTAATTGTAATTGTAATTGTAATTGTAATTGTAATTGTAATTGTAATTATAATTGTAATTGTAATTGTAATTGTAATTGTAATTGTAATTGTAATTGTAATTGTAATTGTAATTGTAATTGTAATTGTAATTGTAATTGTAATTGTAATTGTAATTGTAATTGTAATTGTAATTGTAATTGTAATTGTAATTGTAATTGTAATTGTAATTGTAATTGTAATTGTAATTGTAATTGTAATTGTAATTGTAATTGTAATTGTAATTGTAATTGTAATTGTAATTGTAATTGTAATTTTAATTGTAATTGTAATTGTAATTGTAATTGTAATTGTAATTGTAATTGTAATTGTAATTGTAATTGTAATTTTAATTGTAATTGTAATTGTAATTGTAATTGTAATTGTAATTGTAATTGTAATTGTAATTGTAATTGTAATTGGAATTGGAATTGGATTTGTAATTGTAATTGTAATTGTAATTGTAATTGTAATTGTAATTGTAATTGTAATTGTAATTGTAATTGTAATTGTAATTGTAATTGTAATTGTAATTGTAATTGTAATTGTAATTGTAATTGTAATTGTTATTGTAATTGTAATTGTAATTGTAATTGTAATTGTAATTGTAATTGTAATTGTATTGTAATTGTAATTGTAATTGTAATTGTAATTGTAATTGTAATTGTAATTGTAATTGTAATTGTAATTGTAATTGTAATTGTAATTGTAATTGTACTTGTAATTGTAATTGTAATTGTAATTGTAATTGTAATTGTAATTGTAATTGTAATTGTAATTGTAATTGTAATTGTAATTGTAATTGTAATTGTAATTGTAATTGTAATAGTAATTGTAATTCTAATTGTAATTGTAATAGTAATTTTAATTGTAATTGTAATTGTAATTGTAATTGTAATTGTAATTGTAATTGTAATTGTAATTGTAATTGTAATTGTAATTGTAATTGTAACTGTAATTGTAATTGTAACTGTAATTGTAATTGTAATTGTAATTGCAATTGTAATTGTAATTGTAATTGTAATTGTAATTGTAATTGTACATTGTAATTGTAATTGTAATTGTAATTGTAATTGTAATTGTAATTGTAATTGTAATTGTAATTGTATTTGTAATTGTAATTGTAATTGTAATTGTAATTGTAATTGTAATTGTAATTGTAATTGTAATTGTAATTATAATTGTAATTGAAATTGTAATTGTAATTGTAATTGTAATTGTAATTGTAATTGTAATTGTAATTGTAATTGTAATTGTAATTGTAATTGTAATTGTATTTGTAATTGTAATTGTAATTGTAATTGTAATTGTAATTGTTATTGTAATTGTAATTGTAATTGTAATTGTAATTGTAATTGTAATTGTAATTGTAATTGTAATTGTAATTGTAATTGTAATTGTAATTGTAATTGTAATTGTAATTGTAATTGTAATTGTAATTGTAATTGTAATTGTAATTGTAATTGTAATTGTAATTGTAATTGTAATTGTAATTGTAATTGTAATTGTAATTGTAATTGTAATTGTAAATGTAATTGTAATTGTAATAGTAATTGTAATTGTAATTGTAATTGTAATTGTAATTGTAATTGTAATTGTAATTGTAATTGTGATTGTAATTGTAATTGTAATTGTAATTGTAATTGTAATTGTAATTGTAATTGTAATTGTAATTGTAATTGTAATTGTAATTGTAATTGTAATTGTAATTGTAATTGTAATTGTAATTGCAATTGTAATTGTAATTGTAATTGTAATTGTAATTGTAATTGTAATTGTAATTGTAATTGTAATTGTAATTGTAATTGTAATTGTAATTGTAATTGTAATTGTAATTGTAATTGTAATTGTAATTGTAATTGTAATTGTAATTGTAATTGTAATTGTAATTGTAATTGTAATTGAAATTGTAATTGTAATTGTAATTGTAATTGTAATTGTAATTGTAATTGTAATTGTAATTGTAATTGCAATTGTAATTGCAATTGTAATTGTAATTGTAATTGTAATTGTAATTGTAATTGTAATTGTAATTGTAACTGTAATTGTAATTGTAATTGTAATTGTAATTGTAATTGTAATTGTAATTGTAATTGTAATTGTAATTGTAATTGTAATTGTAATAGTAATTGTAATTATAATTATAATTGTAATTGTAATTGTAATTGTAATTGTAATTGTAATTGTAATTGTAATTGTAATTGTAATTGTAATTGTAATTGTAATTGTAATTCTAATTGTAATTGTAATTGTAATTGTCATTGTAATTGTAATTGTAATTGTAATTGTAATTGTAATTGTAATTGTAATTGTAATTGTAATTGTAATTTTAATTGTGATTGTAATTGTAATTGTAATTGTAATTGTAATTGTAATTGTAATTGTAATTGTAATTGTAATTGTAATTTTAATTGTAATTGTAATTTTAATTGTAATTGTAATTGTAATTGTAATTGTAATTGTAATTGTAATTGTAATTGTAATTGTAATTGTAATTGTAATTGTAATTGTAATTGTAATTGTAATTGTAATTGTAATTGTAATTGTAATTGTAATTGTAATTGTAATTGTAATTGTAATTGTAATTGTAATTGTAATTGTAATTGTAATTGTAATTGTAATTGTAATTGTAATTGTAATTGTAATTGTAATTGTAATTGTAATTGTAATTGTAATTGTATTGTAATTGTAATTGTAATTGTATTGTAATTGTAATTGTAATTGTAATTGTAATGGTAATTGTAATTGTAATTGTAATTGTAATTGTAATTGTAATTGTAATTGTAATTGTAATTGTAATTGTAATTGTAATTGTAATTGTAATTGTAATTGTAATTGTAATAGTAATAGTAATTTTAATTGTAATTGTAATTGTAATTGTAATTGTAATTGTAATTGTAATTGTAATTGTAATTGTAATTGTAATTGTAATTAAACTGTAATTGTAATTGTAACTGTAATTGTAATTGTAATTGTAATTGTAATTGTAATTGTAATTGTAATTGTAATTGTAATTGTAATTGTAATTGTAATTGTAATTGTAATTGTAATTGTAATTGTAATTGTAATTGTAATTGTAATTGTAATTGTAATTGTAATTGTAATTGTAATTGTAATTGTAATTGTAATTGTAATTGTAATTGTAATTGTAATTGTAATTGTAATTGTAATTGTAATTGTAATTGTAATTGTAATTGTAATTGTAATTGTAATTGTAATTGTAATTGTAATTGTAATTGTAATTGTACTTGTAATTGTAATTGTAATTGTAATTGTAATTGTAATTGTAATTGTAATTGTAATTGTAATTGTAATTGTAATTGTAATTGTAATTGTAATTGTAATTGTAATTGTAATTGTAATTGTAATTGTAATTGTAATTGTAATTGTAATTGTAATTGTAATTGTTATTGTAATTGTAATTGTAATTGTAATTGTAATTGTAATTGTAATTGTAATTGTAATTGTAATTGTAATTGTAATTGTAATTGTAATTGTAATTGTAATTGTAATTGTAATTGTAATTGTAATTTTAATTGTAATTGTAATTGTAATTGTAATTGTAATTGTAATTGTAATTGTAATTGTAATTGTAATTGTAATTGTAAATGTAATTGTAATTGTAATAGTAGTTGTAATTGTAATTGTAATTGTAATTGTAATTGTAATTGTAATTGTAATTGTAATTGTAATTGTAATTGTAATTGTAATTGTAATTGTAATTGTAATTGTAATTGTAATTGTAATTGTAATTGTAATTGTAATTGTAATTGTAATTGTAATTGAAATTGTAATTGTAATTGTAATTGTAATTGTAATTGTAATTGCAATTGCAATTGTAATTGTAATTGTAATTGTAATTGTAATTGTAATTGTAATTGTAATTGTAATTGTAATTGTAATTGTAATTGTAATTGTAATTGTAATTGTAATTGTAATTGTAATTGTAATTGTAATTGTAATTGTAATTGTAATTGTAATTGTAATTGTAATTGAAATTGTAATTGTAATTGTAATTGTAATTGTAATTGTAATTGTAATTGTAATTGTAATTGTAATTGCAATTGCAATTGCAATTGTAATTGTAATTGTAATTGTAATTGTAATTGTAATTGTAATTGTAATTGTAATTGTATTGTAATTGTAATTGTAATTGTAATTGTAATTGAAATTGTAATTGTAATTGTAATTGTAATTGTAATTGTAATTGTAATTGTAATTGTAATTGTAATTGTAATTGTAATTGTAATTGTAATTGTAATTGTAATTGTAATTGTAATTGTAATTGTAATTGTAATTGTAATTGTAATTGTAATTGTAATTGTAATTGTAATTGTAATTGTAATTGTAATTGTAATTGTAATTGTAATTGTAATTGTAATTGTAATTGTAATGTAATTGTAATTGTAATTGTAATTGTAATTGTAATTGTAATTGTAATTGTAATTGTAATTGTAATTGTAATTGTACTTGTAATTGTAATTGTAATTGTAATTGTAATTGTAATTGTAATTGTAATTGTAATTGTAATTGTAATTGCAATTGTAATTGTAATTGTAATTGTAATTGTAATTGTAATTGTAATTGTAATTGTAATTGTAATTGTTATTGTAATTGTAATTGTAATTGTAATTGTAATTGTAATTGTAATTGTAATTGTAATTGTAATTGTAATTGTAATTGTAATTGTAATTGTAATTGTAATTGTAATTGTAATTTTAATTGTAATTGTAATTGTAATTGTAATTGTAATTGTAATTGTAATTGTAATTGTAATTGTAAATGTAATTGTAATTGTAATAGTAGTTGTAATTGTAATTGTAATTGTAATTGTAATTGTAATTGTAATTGTAATTGTAATTGTAATTGTAATTGTAATTGTAATTGTAATTGTAATTGTAATTGTAATTGTAATTGAAATTGTAATTGTAATTGTAATTGTAATTGTAATTGTAATTGCAATTGCAATTGTAATTGTAATTGTAATTGTAATTGTAATTGAAATTGTAATTGTAATTGTAATTGTAATTGTAATTGTAATTGTAATTGTAATTGTAATTGTAATTGTAATTGTAATTGTAATTGTAATTGTAATTGTAATTGTAATTGTAATTGTAATTGTAATTGTAATTGAAATTGTAATTGTAATTGTAATTGTAATTGTAATTGTAATTGTAATTGTAATTGTAATTGTAATTGCAATTGTAATTGCAATTGTAATTGTAATTGTAATTGTAATTGTAATTGTAATTGTAATTGTAATTGTAATTGTAATTGTAATTGTAATTGAAATTGTAATTGTAATTGTAATTGTAATTGTAATTGTAATTGTAATTGTAATTGTAATTGTAATTGTAATTGCAATTGCAATTGTAATTGTAATTGTAATTGTAATTGTAATTGTAATTGGAATTGTAATTGTAATTGTAATTGTAATTGTAATTGTAATTGTAATTGTAATTGTAATTGTAATTGTAATTGTAATTGTAATTGTAATTGTAATTGTAATTGTAATTGTAATTGTAATTGTAATTGTAATTGTAATTGTAATTGTAATTGTAATTGTAATTGTAATTGTAATTGTAATTGTAATTGTAATTGTAATTGTAATTGTAATTGTAATTGTAATTGTAATTGTAATTGTAATTGTAATTGTAATTGTAATTTTAATTGTAATTTTAATTGTAATTGTAATTGTAATATTGTAATTGTAATTGTAATTGTAATTGTAATTGTAATTGTAATTGTAATTGTAATTGTAATTGTAATTGTAATTGTAATTGTAATTGTAATTGTAATTGTAATTTTAATTGTAATTGTATTTGTAATTGTAATTGTAATTGCAATTGTAATTGTAATTGTAATTGTAAATGTAATTGTAATTGTAATTGTAATTGTAATTGTAATTGTAATTGTAATTGTAATTGTAATTGTAATTGTAATTGTAATTGTAATTGTAATTGTAATTGTAATTGTAATTGTAATTGTAATTGTAATTGTAATTGTAATTGTAATTGTAATTGTAATTGTAATTGTAATTGTAATTGTAATTGTAATTGTAATTGTAATTGTAATTGTAAATGTAATTGTAATTGTAATTGTAATTGTAATTGTAATTGTAATTGTAATTGTAATTGTAATTGTAATTGTAATTGTAATTGTAATTGTAATTGTAATTGTAATTGTAATTGTAATTGTAATTGTAATTGTAATTTTAATTGTAATTGTAATTGTAATTGTAATTGTAATTGTAATTGTAATTGTAATTGTAATTGTAATTGTAATTGTAAATGTAATTGTAATTGTAATAGTAGTTGTAATTGTAATTGTAATTGTAATTGTAATTGTAATTGTAATTGTAATTGTAATTGTAATTGTAATTGTAATTGTAATTGTAATTGTAATTGTAATTGTAATTGTAATTGTAATTGTAATTGTAATTGTAATTGTAATTGTAATTGAAATTGTAATTGTAATTGTAATTGTAATTGTAATTGTAATTGTAATTGCAATTGCAATTGTAATTGTAATTGTAATTGTAATTGTAATTGTAATTGTAATTGTAATTGTAATTGTAATTGTAATTGTAATTGTAATTGTAATTGTAATTGTAATTGTAATTGTAATTGTAATTGTAATTGTAATTGTAATTGTAATTGTAATTGTAATTGTAATTGAAATTGTAATTGTAATTGTAATTGTAATTGTAATTGTAATTGTAATTGTAATTGTAATTGTAATTGCAATTGTAATTGCAATTGTAATTGTAATTGTAATTGTAATTGTAATTGTAATTGTAATTGTAATTGTAATTGTAATTGTAATTGTAATTGTAATTGTAATTGAAATTGTAATTGTAATTGTAATTGTAATTGTAATTGTAATTGTAATTGTAATTGTAATTGTAATTGTAATTGTAATTGTAATTGTAATTGTAATTGTAATTGTAATTGTAATTGTAATTGTAATTGTAATTGTAATTGTAATTGTAATTGTAATTGTAATTGTAATTGTAATTGTAATTGTAATTGTAATTGTAATTGTAATTGTAATTGTAATTGTAATTGTAATTGTAATTGTAATTGTAATTGTAATTGTAATTGTAATTGTAATTGTAATTGTAATTGTAATTGTAATTGTACTTGTAATTGTAATTGTAATTGTAATTGTATTGTAATTGTAATTGTAATTGTAATTGTAATTGTAATTGTAATTGCAATTGCAATTGTAATTGTAATTGTAATTGTAATTGTAATTGTAATTGTAATTGTAATTGTTATTGTAATTGTAATTGTAATTGTAATTGTAATTGTAATTGTAATTGTAATTGTAATTGTAATTGTAATTGTAATTGTAATTGTAATTGTAATTGTAATTGTAATTTTATGTAATTGTAATTGTAATTGTAATTGTAATTGTAATTGTAATTGTAATTGTAATTGTAATGTAATTGTAATTGTAATAGTAGTTGTAATTGTAATTGTAATTGTAATTGTAATTGTAAATTGTAATTGTAATTGTAATTGTAATTGTAATTGTAATTGTAATTGTAATTGTAATTGTAATTGTAATTGTAATTGTAATTGTAATTGAATTGTAATTGTATTGTAATTGTAATTGTAATTGTAATTGCAATTGCAATTGTAATTGTAATTGTAATTGTAATTATAATTGTAATTGTAATTGTAATTGTAATTGTAATTGTAATTGTAATTGTAATTGTAATTGTAATTGTAATTGTAATTGTAATTGTAATTGTAATTGTAATTGTAATTGTAATTGTAATTGTAATTGTAATTGTAATTGTAATTGAAATTGTAATTGTAATTGTAATTGTAATTGTAATTGTAATTGTAATTGTAATTGTAATTGTAATTGCAATTGTAATTGCAATTGTAATTGTAATTGTAATTGTAATTGTAATTGTAATTGTAATTGTAATTGTAATTGTAATTGTAATTGTAATTGAAATTGTAATTGTAATTGTAATTGTAATTGTAATTGTAATTGTAATTGTAATTGTAATTGTAATTGTAATTGCAATTGCAATTGTAATTGTAATTGTAATTGTAATTGTAATTGTAATTGGAATTGTAATTGTAATTGTAATTGTAATTGTAATTGTAATTGTAATTGTAATTGTAATTGTAATTGTAATTGTAATTGTAATTGTAATTGTAATTGTAATTGTAATTGTAATTGTAATTGTAATTGTAATTGTAATTGTAATTGTAATTGTAATTGTAATTGTAATTGTAATTGTAATTGTAATTGTAATTGTAATTGTAATTGTAATTGTAATTGTAATTGTAATTGTAATTTTAATTGTAATTTTAATTGTAATTGTAATTGTAATTGTAATTGTAATTGTAATTGTAATTGTAATTGTAATTGTAATTGTAATTGTAATTGTAATTGTAATTGTAATTGTAATTGTAATTGTAATTGTAATTTTAATTGTAATTGTATTTGTAATTGTAATTGTAATTGCAATTGTAATTGTAATTGTAATTGTAAATGTAATTGTAATTGTAATTGTAATTGTAATTGTAATTGTAATTGTAATTGTAATTGTAATTGTAATTGTAATTGTAATTGTAATTGTAATTGTAATTGTAATTGTAATTGTAATTGTAATTGTAATTGTAATTGTAATTGTAATTGTAATTGTAATTGTAATTGTAATTGTAATTGTAATTGTAATTGTAATTGTAAATGTAATTGTAATTGTAATTGTAATTGTAATTGTAATTGTAATTGTAATTGTAATTGTAATTGTAATTGTAATTGTAATTGTAATTGTAATTGAATTGTAATTGTAATTGTAATTGTAATTGAAATTTTAATTGTAATTGTAATTGTAATTGTAATTGTAATTGTAATTGTAATTGTAATTTTAATTGTAATCGTAATTGTAATTGTAATTGTAATTGTAATTGTAATTGTAATTGTGTTTGTAATTGTAATTGTAATTGTAATTGTAATTGTAATTGTAATTGTAATTGTAATTGTAATTGTAATTGTAATTGTAATTGTAATTGTAATTGTAATTGTAATTGTAATTGTAATTGGAATTGGAATTGGAATTTCAATTGTAATTGTAATTGTAATTGTAATGTAATTGTAATTGTAACTGTAATTGTAATGGTAATTATAATTGTAATTGTAATTGTAATTGTAATTGTAATTGTAATTGTAATTGTAATTGTAATTGTAATTGTAATTGTAATTGTAATTGTAATTGTAATTGTAATTGTAATTGTAATTGTAATTGTAATTGTAATTGTAATTGTAATTGTAATTGTAATTGTAATTGTAATTGTAATTGTAATTGTAATTGTAATTGTAATCGTAATCGTAATTGTAATTGTAATTGTAATTGTAATTGTAATTGTAATTGTAATTGTAATTGTAATTGTAATTGTAATTGTAATTGTAATTGTAATTGTAATTGTAATTGTAATTGTAATTGTAATTGTAATTGTAATTGTAATTGTAATTCTAATTGTAATTGTAATTGTAATTGTAATTGTAATTGTACTTGTAATTGTAATTGTAATTGTAATTGTAATTGTAATTGTAATTGTAATTGTAATTGTAATTGTAATTGTAATTGTAATTGTAATTGTAATTGTAATTGTAATTGTAATTGTAATTGTAATTGTAATTGTGATTGTAATTCTAATTGTAATTGTAATTGTAATAGTAATTTTAATTGTAATTGTAATTGTAATTGTAATTGTAATTGTAATTGTAATTGTAATTGTAATTGTAATTGTAATTGTAATTGTAATTGTAATTGTAACTGTAATTGTAATTGTAACTGTAATTGTAATTGTAATTGTAATTGTAATTGTAATTGTAATTGTAATTGTAATTGTAATTGTAATTGTAATTGTAATTGTAATTGTAATTGTAATTGTAATTGTAATTGTAATTGTAACTGTAATTGTAATTGTAACTGTAATTGTAATTGTAATTGTAATTGTAATTGTAATTGTAATTGTAATTGTAGTTGTAATTGTAATTGTAATTGTAATTGTAATTGTAATTGTAATTGTAATGGTAATTGTAATTGTAATTGTAATTGTAATTGTAATTGTAATTGTAATTGTAATTGTAATTGTAATTGTAATTGTAATTGTAATTGTAATTGTAATTGTAATTGTAATTGTAATTGTAATTGTAATTGTAATTGTAATTGTAATTGTAATTGTAATTGTAATTGTAATTGTAATTGTAATTGTAATTGTAATTGTAATTGTAATCGTAATTGTAATTGTAATTGTAATTGTAATTGTAATTGTAATTGTAATTGTAATTGTAATTGTAATTGTAATTGTAATTGTAATTGTAATTTTAATTGTAATTGTAATTGTAATTGTAATTGTAATTGTAATTGTAATTGTAATTGTAATTGTAATTGTAATTGTAATTGTAGTTGTAATTGTAATTGTAATTGTAATTGTAATTGTAATTGTAATTGTAATTGTAATGGTAATTGTAATTGTAATTGTAATTGTAAATGTAATTGTAATTGTAATTGTAATTGTATTTGTAATTGTAATTGTAATTGTAATTGTAATTGTAATTGTAATTGTAATTGTAATTGTAATTGTAATTGTAATTGTAATTGTAATTGTAATTGTAATTGTAATTGTAATTGTAATTGTAATTGTAATTGTAATTGTAATTGTAATTGTAATTGTAATGGTAATTGTAATTGTAATTGTAATTGTAATTGTAATTGTAATTGTAATTGTAATTGAATTGTAATTGTAATTGTAATTGTAATTGTAATTGTAATTGTAATTGTAATTGTAATTGTAATTGTAATTGTAATTGTAATTGTAATTGTAATTGTAATTGTAATTGTAATTGTAATTGTAATTGTAATTGTAATTTTAATTGTAATTGTAATTGTAATTGTAATTGTAATTGTAATTGTAATTGTAATTGTAATTGTGTTTGTAATTGTAATTGTAATTGTAATTGTAATTGTAATTGTAATTGTAATTGTAATTGTAATTGTAATTGTAATTGTAATTGTAATTGGAATTGGAATTGGAATTGGAATTGTAATTGTAATTGTAATTGTAATTGTAATTGTAAATGTAATTGTAATTGTAACTGTAATTGTAATGGTAATTGTAATTGTAGTTGTAATTGTAATTGTAATTGTAATTGTAATTGTAATTGTAATTGTAATTGTAATTGTAATTGTAATTGTAATTGTGTTTGTAATTGTAATTGTAATTGTAATTGTAATTGTAATTGTAATTGTAATTGTAATTGTAATTGTAATTGTAATTGTAATTGGAATTGGAATTGGAATTGGAATTGTAATTGTAATTGTAATTGTAATTGTAATTGTAAATGTAATTGTAATTGTAACTGTAATTGTAATGGTAATTGTAATTGTAGTTGTAATTGTAATTGGAATTGTAATTTTAATTGTAATTTTAATTGTAATTGTAATTGTAATTGTAATTGTAATTGTAATTGTAATTGTAATTGTAATTGTAATTGTAATTGTAATTGTAATTGTAGTTGTAATTGTAATTGTAATTGTAATTGTAATTGTAATTGTAATTGTAATTGTAATTGTAATTGTAATTGTAATTGTAATTGTAATTGTAATTGTAATTGTATATGTAATTGTAATTGTAATTGTAATTGTATTTGTAATTGTAATTGTAATTGTAATTGTAATTGTAATTGTAATTGTAATTGTAATTGTAATTGTAATTGTAATTGTAATTGTAATTGTAATTGTAATTGTAATTGTAATTGTAATTGTAATTGTAATTGTAATTGTAATTGTAATTGTAATTGTAATTGTAATTGTAATTGTAATTGTAATTGTAATTGTAATTGTAATTGTAATTGAATTGTAACTGTAATTGTAATTGTAATTGTAATTGTAATTGTAATTGTAATTGTAATTGTAATTGTAATTGTAATTGTAATTGTAATTGTAATTGTAATTGTAATTGTAATTGTAATTGTAATTGTAATTGTAATTGTAATTGTAATTGTAATTGTAATTGTAATTGTAATTGTAATTGTAATTGTAATTGTAATTGTAATTGTAATTGTAATTGTAATTGTAATTGTAATTGTAATTGTAATTGTAATTGTAATTGTAATTGTAATTGTAATTGTAATTGTAATTGTAATTGTAATTGTAATTGTAATTGTACTTGTAATTGTAATTGTAATTGTAATTGTAATTGTAATTGTAATTGTAATTGTAATTGTAATTGTAATTGTAATTGTAATTGTAATTGTAATTGTAATTGTAATTGTAATTGTAATTGTAATTGTAATTGTAATTGTAATTGTAATTGTAATTCTAACTGTAATTGTAATTGTAATAGTAATTTTAATTGTAATTGTAATTGTAATTGTAATTGTAATTGTAATTGTAATTGTAATTGTAATTATAATTGTAATTGTAATTGTAACTGTAATTGTAATTGTAACTGTAATTGTAATTGTAATTGTAATTGTAATTGTAATTGTAGTTGTAATTGTAATTGTAATTGTAATTGTAATTGTAATTGTAATTGTAATTGTAATTGTAATTGTAATTGTAATTGTAATTGTAATTGTAATTGTAATTGTAATTGTAATTGTAATTGTAATTGTAATTGTAATTGTAATTGTAATTGTAATTGTAATTGTAATTGTAATTGTAATTGTAATTGTAATTGTAATTGTAATTGTAACTGTAATTGTAATTGTAATTGTAATTGTAATTGTAATTGTAATTGTAATTGTAATTGTAATTGTAATTGTAATTGTAATTGTAATTGTAATTGTAATTGTAATTGTAATTGTAATTGTAATTGTAATTGTAATTGTAACTGTAATTGTATTTGTAATTGTAATTGTAATTGTAATTGTAATTGTAATTGTAATTGTAATTGTAATTGTATTTGTAATTGTAATTGTAATTGTAATTGTAATTGTAATTGTAATTGTGTTTGTAATTGTAATTGTAATTGTAATTGTAATTGTAATTGTAATTGTAATTGTAATTGTAATTGTAATTGTAATTGTAATTGTAATTGTAATTGTAATTTTAATTGTAATCGTAATTGTAATTGTAATTGTAATTGTAATTGTAATTGTAATTGTGTTTGTAATTGTAATTGTAATTGTAATTGTAATTGTAATTGTAATTGTAATTGTAATTGTAATTGTAATTGTAATTGTAATTGTAATTGTAATTGTAATTGTAATTGTAATTGTAATTGTAATTGTAATTGTAATTGGAATTGGAATTGGAATTTCAATTGTAATTGTAATTGTAATTGTAAATGTAATTGTAATTGTAACTGTAATTGTAATGGTAATTATAATTGTAATTGTAATTGTAATTGTAATTGTAATTGTAATTGTAATTGTAATTGTAATTGTAATTGTAATCGTAATTGTAATTGTAATTGTAATTGTAATTGTAATTGTAATTGTAATTGTAATTGTAATTGTAATTGTAATTGTAATTGTAATTGTAATTGTAATTGTAATTGTAATTGTAATTGTAATTGTAATCGTAATCGTAATTGTAATTGTAATTGTAATTGTAATTGTAATTGTAATTGTAATTGTAATTGTAATTGTAATTGTAATTGTAATTGTAATTGTAATTGTAATTGTAATTGTAATTGTAATTGTAATTGTAATTGTAATTGTAATTGTAATTGTAATTGTAATTCTAATTGTAATTGTAATTGTAATTGTAATTGTAATTGTACTTGTAATTGTAATTGTAATTGTAATTGTAATTGTAATTGTAATTGTAATTGTAATTGTAATTGTAATTGTAATTGTAATTGTAATTGTAATTGTAATTGTAATTGTAATTGTAATTGTAATTGTAATTGTGATTGTAATTCTAATTGTAATTGTAATTGTAATAGTAATTTTAATTGTAATTGTAATTGTAATTGTAATTGTAATTGTAATTGTAATTGTAATTGTAATTGTAATTGTAATTGTAATTGTAATTGTAATTGTAACTGTAATTGTAATTGTAACTGTAATTGTAATTGTAATTGTAATTGTAATTGTAATTGTAATTGTAATTGTAATTGTAATTGTAATTGTAATTGTAATTGTAATTGTAATTGTAATTGTAATTGTAATTGTAATTGTAACTGTAATTGTAATTGTAACTGTAATTGTAATTGTAATTGTAATTGTAATTGTAATTGTAATTGTAATTGTAGTTGTAATTGTAATTGTAATTGTAATTGTAATTGTAATTGTAATTGTAATGGTAATTGTAATTGTAATTGTAATTGTAATTGTAATTGTAATTGTAATTGTAATTGTAATTGTAATTGTAATTGTAATTGTAATTGTAATTGTAATTGTAATTGTAATTGTAATTGTAATTGTAATTGTAATTGTAATTGTAATTGTAATTGTAATTGTAATTGTAATTGTAATTGTAATTGTAATTGTAATTGTAATCGTAATTGTAATTGTAATTGTAATTGTAATTGTAATTGTAATTGTAATTGTAATTGTAATTGTAATTGTAATTGTAATTTTAATTGTAATTGTAATTGTAATTGTAATTGTAATTGTAATTGTAATTGTAATTGTAATTGTAATTGTAATTGTAATTGTAATTGTAGTTGTAATTGTAATTGTAATTGTAATTGTAATTGTAATTGTAATTGTAATGGTAATTGTAATTGTAATTGTAATTGTAAATGTAATTGTAATTGTAATTGTAATTGTATTTGTAATTGTAATTGTAATTGTAATTGTAATTGTAATTGTAATTGTAATTGTAATTGTAATTGTAATTGTAATTGTAATTGTAATTGTAATTGTAATTGTAATTGTAATTGTAATTGTAATTGTAATTGTAATTGTAATTGTAATTGTAATTGTAATTGTAATTGTAATTGTAATTGTAATTGTAATTGTAATTGTAATTGTAATTGTAATTGAATTGTAATTGTAATTGTAATTGTAATTGTAATTGTAATTGTAATTGTAATTGTAATTGTAATTGTAATTGTAATTGTAATTGTAATTGTAATTGTAATTGTAATTGTAATTGTAATTGTAATTTTAATTGTAATTGTAATTGTAATTGTAATTGTAATTGTAATTGTAATTGTAATTGTGTTTGTAATTGTAATTGTAATTGTAATTGTAATTGTAATTGTAATTGTAATTGTAATTGTAATTGCAATTGTAATTGTAATTGTAATTGGAATTGGAATTGTAATTGGAATTGTAATTGTAATTGTAATTGTAATTGTAATTGTAAATGTAATTGTAATTGTAACTGTAATTGTAATGGTAATTGTAATTGTAGTTGTAATTGTAATTGTAATTGTAATTGTAATTGTAATTGTAATTGTAATTGTAATTGTAATTGTAATTGTAATTGAATTTGTAATTGTAATTGTAATTGTAATTGTAATTGTAATTGTAATTGTAATTGTAATTGTAATTGTAATTGTAATTGTAATTGGAATTGGAATTGGAATTGGAATTGTAATTGTAATTGTAATTGTAATTGTAATTGTAAATGTAATTGTAATTGTAACTGTAATTGTAATGGTAATTGTAATTGTAGTTGTAATTGTAATTGGAATTGTAATTTTAATTGTAATTTTAATTGTAATTGTAATTGTAATTGTAATTGTAATTGTAATTGTAATTGTAATTGTAATTGTAATTGTAATTGTAATTGTAGTTGTAATTGTAATTGTAATTGTAATTGTAATTGTAATTGTAATTGTAATTGTAATTGTAATTGTAATTGTAATTGTAATTGTAATTGTAATTGTAATTGTATATGTAATTGTAATTGTAATTGTAATTGTATTTGTAATTGTAATTGTAATTGTAATTGTAATTGTAATTGTAATTGTAATTGTAATTGTAATTGTAATTGTAATTGTAATTGTAATTGTAATTGTAATTGTAATTGTAATTGTAATTGTAATTGTAATTGTAATTGTAATTGTAATTGTAATTGTAATTGTAATTGTAATTGTAATTGTAATTGTAATTGTAATTGTAATTGTAATTGTAATTGTAATTGTAATTGTAATTGAATTGTAACTGTAATTGTAATTGTAATTGTAATTGTAATTGTAATTGTAATTGTAATTGTAATTGTAATTGTAATTGTAATTGTAATTGTAATTGTAATTGTAATTGTAATTGTAATTGTAATTGTAATTGTAATTGTAATTGTAATTGTAATTGTAATTGTAATTGTAATTGTAATTGTAATTGTAATTGTAATTGTAATTGTAATTGTAATTGTAATTGTAATTGTAATTGTAATTGTAATTGTAATTGTAATTGTAATTGTAATTGTAATTGTAATTGTAATTGTAATTGTAATTGTAATTGTAATTGTAATTGTAATTGTAATTGTACTTGTAATTGTAATTGTAATTGTAATTGTAATTGTAATTGTAATTGTAATTGTAATTGTAATTGTAATTGTAATTGTAATTGTAATTGTAATTGTAATTGTAATTGTAATTGTAATTGTAATTGTAATTGTAATTCTAATTGTAATTGTAATTGTAATAGTAATTTTAATTGTAATTGTAATTGTAATTGTAATTGTAATTGTAATTGTAATTGTAATTATAATTGTAATTGTAATTGTAACTGTAATTGTAATTGTAACTGTAATTGTAATTGTAATTGTAATTGTAATTGTAATTGTAATTGTAGTTGTAATTGTAATTGTAATTGTAATTGTAATTGTAATTGTAATTGTAATTGTAATTGTAATTGTAATTGTAATTGTAATTGTAATTGTAATTGTAATTGTAATTGTAATTGTAATTGTAATTGTAATTGTAATTGTAATTGTAATTGTAATTGTAATTGTAATTGTAATTGTAATTGTAATTGTAATTGTAATTGTAATTGTAATTGTAATTGTAACTGTAATTGTAATTGTAATTGTAATTGTAATTGTAATTGTAATTGTAATTGTAATTGTAATTGTAATTGTAATTGTAATTGTAATTGTAATTGTAATTGTAATTGTAATTGTAACTGTAATTGTATTTGTAATTGTAATTGTAATTGTAATTGTAATTGTAATTGTAATTGTAATTGTATTTGTAATTGTAATTGTAATTGTAATTGTAATTGTAATTGTAATTGTAATTGTAATTGTAATTGTAATTGTAATTGTAATTGTAATTGTAATTGTAATTGTAATTGTAATTGTAATTGTAATTGTAATTGTAATTGTAATTGTAATTGTAATTGTAATTGTAATTGTAATTGTAATTGTAATTGTAATTGTAATTGTAATTGTAATTGTAATTGTAATTGTAATTGTAATTGTAATTGTAATTGTAATTGTAATTGTAATTGTAATTGTAATTGTAATTGTAATTGTAATTGTAATTGTAATTGTAATTGTAATTGTAATTGTAATTTTAATTGTAATTGTAATTGTAATTGTAATTGTAATTGTAATTGTAATTGTAATTGTGTTTGTAATTGTAATTGTAATTGTAATTGTAATTGTAATTGTAATTGTAATTGTAATTGTAATTGTAATTGTAATTGCAATTGTAATTGTAATTGTAATTGGAATTGGAATTGGAATTGGAATTGTAATTGTAATTGTAATTGTAATTGTAATTGTAAATGTAATTGTAATTGTAACTGTAATTGTAATGGTAATTGTAATTGTAGTTGTAATTGTAATTGTAATTGTAATTGTAATTGTAATTGTAATTGTAATTGTAATTGTAATTGTAATTGTAATTGAATTTGTAATTGTAATTGTAATTGTAATTGTAATTGTAATTGTAATTGTAATTGTAATTGTAATTGTAATTGTAATTGTAATTGGAATTGGAATTGGAATTGGAATTGTAATTGTAATTGTAATTGTAATTGTAATTGTAAATGTAATTGTAATTGTAACTGTAATTGTAATGGTAATTGTAATTGTAGTTGTAATTGTAATTGGAATTGTAATTTTAATTGTAATTTTAATTGTAATTGTAATTGTAATTGTAATTGTAATTGTAATTGTAATTGTAATTGTAATTGTAATTGTAATTGTAATTGTAGTTGTAATTGTAATTGTAATTGTAATTGTAATTGTAATTGTAATTGTAATTGTAATTGTAATTGTAATTGTAATTGTAATTGTAATTGTAATTGTAATTGTATATGTAATTGTAATTGTAATTGTAATTGTATTTGTAATTGTAATTGTAATTGTAATTGTAATTGTAATTGTAATTGTAATTGTAATTGTAATTGTAATTGTAATTGTAATTGTAATTGTAATTGTAATTGTAATTGTAATTGTAATTGTAATTGTAATTGTAATTGTAATTGTAATTGTAATTGTAATTGTAATTGTAATTGTAATTGTAATTGTAATTGTAATTGTAATTGTAATTGTAATTGTAATTGTAATTGTAATTGAATTGTAACTGTAATTGTAATTGTAATTGTAATTGTAATTGTAATTGTAATTGTAATTGTAATTGTAATTGTAATTGTAATTGTAATTGTAATTGTAATTGTAATTGTAATTGTAATTGTAATTGTAATTGTAATTGTAATTGTAATTGTAATTGTAATTGTAATTGTAATTGTAATTGTAATTGTAATTGTAATTGTAATTGTAATTGTAATTGTAATTGTAATTGTAATTGTAATTGTAATTGTAATTGTAATTGTAATTGTAATTGTAATTGTAATTGTAATTGTAATTGTAATTGTAATTGTAATTGTAATTGTAATTGTACTTGTAATTGTAATTGTAATTGTAATTGTAATTGTAATTGTAATTGTAATTGTAATTGTAATTGTAATTGTAATTGTAATTGTAATTGTAATTGTAATTGTAATTGTAATTGTAATTGTAATTGTAATTGTAATTCTAATTGTAATTGTAATTGTAATAGTAATTTTAATTGTAATTGTAATTGTAATTGTAATTGTAATTGTAATTGTAATTGTAATTGTAATTATAATTGTAATTGTAATTGTAACTGTAATTGTAATTGTAACTGTAATTGTAATTGTAATTGTAATTGTAATTGTAATTGTAATTGTAGTTGTAATTGTAATTGTAATTGTAATTGTAATTGTAATTGTAATTGTAATTGTAATTGTAATTGTAATTGTAATTGTAATTGTAATTGTAATTGTAATTGTAATTGTAATTGTAATTGTAATTGTAATTGTAATTGTAATTGTAATTGTAATTGTAATTGTAATTGTAATTGTAATTGTAATTGTAATTGTAATTGTAATTGTAATTGTAACTGTAATTGTAATTGTAATTGTAATTGTAATTGTAATTGTAATTGTAATTGTAATTGTAATTGTAATTGTAATTGTAATTGTAATTGTAATTGTAATTGTAATTGTAATTGTAACTGTAATTGTATTTGTAATTGTAATTGTAATTGTAATTGTAATTGTAATTGTAATTGTAATTGTATTTGTAATTGTAATTGTAATTGTAATTGTAATTGTAATTGTAATTGTAATTGTAATTGTAATTGTAATTGTAATTGTAATTGTAATTGTAATTGTAATTGTAATTGTAATTGTAATTGTAATTGTAATTGTAATTGTAATTGTAATTGTAATTGTAATTGTAATTGTAATTGTAATTGTAATTGTAATTGTAATTGTAATTGTAATTGTAATTGTAATTGTAATTGTAATTGTAATTGTAATTGTAATTGTAATTGTAATTGTAATTGTAATTGTAATTTTAATTGTAATTGTAAGTGTAATTGTAATTGTAATTGTAATTGTAATTGTAATTGTAATTGTAATTTTAATTGTAATTGTAATTGTAATTGTAATTATAATTGTATTTGTAATTGTAATTGTAATTGTAATTGTAATTGTAATTGTAATTGTAATTGTAATTGTAATTGTAATTGTAATTGTAATTGTAATTGTAATTGTAATTGTAATTGTAATTGTAATTGTAATTGTAATTGTAATTGTAATTGTAATTGTAATTGTAATTGTAATTGTAATTGTAATTGTAATTGTAATTGTAATTGTAAGTGTAATTGTAATTGTAATTGTAATGGGAATTGTAATTGTAATTGTAAATGTAACTATAATTGTAATTGTAATTGTAATTGTAATTGTAATTGTAATTGTAATTGTAATTGTAATTGTAATTGTAATTGTAATTGTAATTGTAATTGTAATTGTAATTGTAATTGTAATTGTAATTGTAATTGTAATTGTAATTGTAATTGTAATTGTAATTGTAATTGTAATTGTAATTGTAATTGTAATTGTAATTGTAATTGTAATTGTAATTGTAATTGTAATTGTAATTGTAATTGTAAATGTAATTGTAATTGTAATTGTAATTGTAATTGTAATTGTAATTGTAATTTTAATTGTAATTGTAATTGTAATTGTAATTGTAATTGTAATTGTAATTGTAATTGTAATTGTAATTGTAATTGTAATTGTAATTGTAATTGTAATTGTAATTGTAGTTGTAATTGTAATTGTAATTGTAATTGTAATTGTAATTGTAATTGTAATTGTAATTGTAATTGTAATTGTAATTGTAATTGTAATTGTAATTGTAAATGTAATTGTAATTGTAATTGTAATTGTATTTGTAATTGTAATTGTAATTGTAATTGTAATTGTAATTGTAATTGTAATTGTAATTGTAATTGTAATTGTAATTGTAATTGTAATTGTAATTGTAATTGTAATTGTAATTGTAATTGTAATTGTAATTGTAATTGTAATTGTAATTGTAATTGTAATTGTAATTTTAATTGTAATTGTAAGTGTAATTGTAATTGTAATTGTAATTGTAATTGTAATTGTAATTGTAATTTTAATTGTAATTGTAATTGTAATTGTAATTATAATTGTAATTGTAATTGTAATTGTAATTGTAATTGTAATTGTAATTGTAATTGTAATTGTAATTGTAATTGTAATTGTAATTGTAATTGTAATTGTAATTGTAATTGTAATTGTAATTGTAATTGTAATTGTAATTGTAATTGTAATTGTAATTGTAATTGTAATTGTAATTGTAATTGTAATTGTAATTGTAATTGTAATTGTAATTGTAATTGTAATTGTAATTGGAAGTGTAATTGTAATTGTAATTGTAATGGGAATTGTAATTGTAATTGTAATTGTAAATGTAACTATAATTGTAATTGTAATTGTAATTGTAATTGTAATTGTAATTGTAATTGTAATTGTAATTGTAATTGTAATTGTAATTGTAATTGTAATTGTAATTGTAATTGTAATTGTAATTGTAATTGTAATTGTAATTGTAATTGTAATTGTAATTGTAATTGTAATTGTAATTGTAATTGTAATTGTAATTGTAATTGTAATCTTAATTGTAATTGTAATTGTAATTGTAATTGTAATTGTAATTGTAATTGTAATTGTAATTGTAATTGTAATTGTAATTGTAATTGTAATTGTAATTGTAATTGTAATTGTAATTGTAATTGTAATTGTAATTGTAATTGTAATTTTAATTGTAATTGTAATTGTAATTGTAATTGTAATTGTAATTGTAATTGTAATTGTAATTGTAATTGTAATTGTAATTGTAGTTGTAGTTGTAATTGTAATTGTAATTGTAATTGTAATTGTAATTGTAATTGTAATTGTAATTGTAATTGTAATTGTAATTGTAATTGTAATTGTAATTGTAAATGTAATTGTAATTGTAATTGTAATTGTATTTGTAATTGTAATTGTAATTGTAATTGTAATTGTAATTGTAATTGTAATTGTAATTGTAATTGTAATTGTAATTGTAATTGTAATTGTAATTGTAATTGTAATTGTAATTGTAATTGTAATTGTAATTGTAATTGTAATTGTAATTATAATTGTAATTGTAATTGTAATTGTAATTGTAATTGTAATTGTAATTGTAATTGAATTGTAATTGTAATTGTAATTGTAATTGTAATTGTAATTGTAATTGTAATTGTAATTGTAATTGTAATTGTAATTGTAATTGTAATTGTAATTGTAATTGTAATTTTAATTGTAATTGTAATTGTAATTGTAATTGTAATTGTAATTGTAATTGTAATTGTGTTTGTAATTGTAATTGTAATTGTAATTGTAATTGCAATTGTAATTGTAATTGTAATTGTAATTGTAATTGTAATTGTAATTGTAATTGGAATTGGAATTGGAATTGGAATTGTAATTGTAATTGTAATTGTAATTGTAATTGTAAATGTAATTGTAATTGTAACTGTAATTGTAATGGTAATTGTAATTGTAGTTGTAATTGTAATTGTAATTGTAATTGTAATTGTAATTGTAATTGTAATTGTAATTGTAATTGTAATTGTAATTGTAATTGTGTTTGTAATTGTAATTGTAATTGTAATTGTAATTGTAATTGTAATTGTAATTGTAATTGTAATTGTAATTGTAATTGTAATTGGAATTGGAATTGTAATTGTAATTGTAATTGTAATTGTATTTGTAATTGTAAATGTAATTGTAATTGTAACTGTAATTGTAATGGTAATTGTAATTGTAGTTGTAATTGTAATTGGAATTGTAATTTTAATTGTAATTTTAATTGTAATTGTAATTGTAATTGTAATTGTAATTGTAATTGTAATTGTAATTGTAATTGTAATTGTAATTGTAATTGTAATTGTAGTTGTAATTGTAATTGTAATTGTAATTGTAATTGTAATTGTAATTGTAATTGTAATTGTAATTGTAATTGTAATTGTAATTGTAATTGTAAATGTAATTGTAATTGTAATTGTAATTGTATTTGTAATTGTAATTGTAATTGTAATTGTAATTGTAATTGTAATTGTAATTGTAATTGTAATTGTAATTGTAATTGTAATTGTAATTGTAATTGTAATTGTAATTGTAATTGTAATTGTAATTGTAATTGTAATTGTAATTGTAATTGTAATTGTAATTGTAATTGTAATTGTAATTGTAATTGTAATTGTAATTGTAATTGTAATTGTAATTGTAATTGTTATTGTAATTGAATTGTAATTGTAATTGTAATTGTAATTGTAATTGTAATTGTAATTGTAATTGTAATTGTAATTGTAATTGTAATTGTAATTGTAATTGTAATTGTAATTGTAATTGTAATTGTAATTGTAATTGTAATTGTAATTGTAATTGTAATTGTAATTGTAATTGTAATTGTAATTGTAATTGTAATTGTAATTGTAATTGTAATTGTAATTGTAATTGTAATTGTAATTGTAATTGTAATTGTAATTGTAATTGTAATTGTAATTGTAATTGTAATTGTAATTGTAATTGTAATTGTAATTGTAATTGTAATTGTAATTGTAATTGTAATTGTAATTGTAATTGTAATTGTAATTGTAATTGTAATTGTACTTGTAATTGTAATTGTAATTGTAATTGTAATTGTAATTGTAATTGTAATTGTAATTGTAATTGTAATTGTAATTGTAATTGTAATTGTAATTGTAATTGTAATTGTAATTGTAATTGTAATTGTAATTGTAATTCTAATTGTAATTGTAATTGTAATAGTAATTTTAATTGTAATTGTAATTGTAATTGTAATTGTAATTGTAATTGTAATTGTAATTGTAATTGTAATTGTAATTGTAACTGTAATTGTAATTGTAACTGTAATTGTAATTGTAATTGTAATTGTAATTGTAATTGTAGTTGTAATTGTAATTGTAATTGTAATTGTAATTGTAATTGTAATTGAAATTGTAATTGTAATTGTAATTGTAATTGTAATTGTAATTGTAATTGTAATTGTAATTGTAATTGTAATTGTAATTGTAATTGTAATTGTAATTGTAATTGTAATTGCAATTGTAATTGTAATTGTAATTGTAATTGTAATTGTAATTGTAATTGTAATTGTAATTGTAATTGTAATTGTAATTGTAATTGTAACTGTAATTGTAATTGTAATTGTAATTGTAATTGTAATTGTAATTGTAATTGTAATTGTAATTGTAATTGTAATTGTAATTGTAATTGTAATTGTAATTGTAATTGTAATTGTAATTGTAATTGTAATTGTAATTGTAATTGTAATTGTAATTGTAATTGTAATTGTAACTGTAATTGTATTTGTAATTGTAATTGTAATTGTAATTGTAATTGTAATTGTATTTGTAATTGTAATTGTAATTGTAATTGTAATTGTAATTGTAATTGTAATTGTAATTGTAATTGTAATTGTAATTGTAATTGTAATTGTAATTGTAATTGTAATTGTAATTGTAATTGTAATTGTAATTGTAATTGTAATTGTAATTGTAATTGTAATTGTAATTGTAATTGTAATTGTAATTGTAATTGTAATTGTAATTGTAATTGTAATTGTAATTGTAATTGTAATTGTAATTGTAATTTTAATTGTAATTGTAAGTGTAATTGTAATTGTAATTGTAATTGTAATTGTAATTGTAATTGTAATTGTAATTTTAATTGTAATTGTAATTGTAATTGTAATTATAATTGTAATTGTAATTGTAATTGTAATTGTAATTGTAATTGTAATTGTAATTGTAATTGTAATTGTAATTGTAATTGTAATTGTATTTGTAATTGTAATTGTAATTGTAATTGTAATTGTAATTGTAATTGTAATTGTAATTGTAATTGTAATTGTAAGTGTAATTGTAATTGTAATTGTAATGGGAATTGTAATTGTAATTGTAAATGTAACTATAATTGTAATTGTAATTGTAATTGTAATTGTAATTGTAATTGTAATTGTAATTGTAATTGTAATTGTAATTGTAATTGTAATTGTAATTGTAATTGTAATTGTAACTGTAATTGTATTTGTAATTGTAATTGTAATTGTAATTGTAATTGTAATTGTATTTGTAATTGTAATTGTAATTGTAATTGTAATTGTAATTGTAATTGTAATTGTAATTGTAATTGTAATTGTAATTGTAATTGTAATTGTAATTGTAATTGTAATTGTAATTGTAATTGTAATTGTAATTGTAATTGTAATTGTAATTGTAATTGTAATTGTAATTGTAATTGTAATTGTAATTGTAATTGTAATTGTAATTGTAATTGTAATTGTAATTGTAATTTTAATTGTAATTGTAAGTGTAATTGTAATTGTAATTGTAATTGTAATTGTAATTGTAATTGTAATTGTAATTTTAATTGTAATTGTAATTGTAATTGTAATTATAATTGTAATTGTAATTGTAATTGTAATTGTAATTGTAATTGTAATTGTAATTGTAATTGTAATTGTAATTGTAATTGTAATTGTATTTGTAATTGTAATTGTAATTGTAATTGTAATTGTAATTGTAATTGTAATTGTAATTGTAATTGTAATTGTAAGTGTAATTGTAATTGTAATTGTAATGGGAATTGTAATTGTAATTGTAAATGTAACTATAATTGTAATTGTAATTGTAATTGTAATTGTAATTGTAATTGTAATTGTAATTGTAATTGTAATTGTAATTGTAATTGTAATTGTAATTGTAATTGTAATTGTAATTGTAATTGTAATTGTAATTGTAATTGTAATTGTAATTGTAATTGTAATTGTAATTGTAATTGTAATTGTAATTGTAATTGTAATTGTAATTGTAATTGTAATTGTAATTGTAATTGTAATTGTAATTGTAATTGTAATTGTAATTGTAATTGTAATTGTAATTGTAATTGTAATTGTAATTGTAATTGTAATTGTAGTTGTAATTGTAATTGTAATTGTAATTGTAATTGTAATTGTAATTGTAATTGTAATTGTAATTGTAATTGTAATTGTAATCGTAATTGTAATTGTAATTGTGATTGTAATTGTAATTGAAATTGTAATTGTAATTGTAATTGTAATTGTAATTGTAATCGTAATCGTAATTGTAATTGTAATTGTAATTGTAATTGTAATTGTAATTGTAATTGTAATTGTAATTGTAATTGTAATTGTAATTGTAATTGTAATTGTAATTGTAATTGTAATCGTAATTGTAATTGTAATTGTAATTGTAATTGTAATTGTAATTGTAATTGTAATTGTAATTGTAATTGTAATGGTAATTGTAATTGTAATTGTAATTCTAATTGTAATTGTAATTGTAATTGTAATTGTAATTGTAATTGTAATTGTAATTGTAATTGTAATTGTAACTGTAATTGTAATTGTAATTGAAATTGTAATTGTAATTGTAATTGTAATTGTAATTGTAATTGTAATTGTAATTGTAATTGTAATTGTAATAGTAATTGTAATTGTAATTGTAATTGTAGTTGTAATTGTAATTGTAATTGTAATTGTAATTGTAATTGTAATTGTAATTGTAATTGTAATTGTAATTGTAATTGTAATTGTAATTGTAATTGTAATTGTAATTGTATTTGTAATTGTAATTGTAATTGTAATTGTAATTGTAATTGTAATTGTAATTGTAATTGTAATTGTTATTGTAATTGTAATTGTAATTGTAATTGTAATTGTAATTGTAATTGTAATTGTAATTGTAATTGTAATTGTAATTGTAATTGTAATTGTAATTGTAATTGTAATGGTAATTGTACGTGTAATTGTAATTGTAATTGTAATTGTAATTGTAATTGTAATTGTAATTGTAATTCAACCTTTAACCACTCAACCTTCAACCTTCATCCTTCAAGACCTCAACTTTCAACCTTCAACCCCTTAACCTTCAACTTTCAAACCCTCAACCAAAACCTTCTACCGCTCAACCTTTAACCTTCAACCAGTCAACCTTCAATCTTCAGTCCCTCAACTTTCAATCTTCAACCCCACAACCTTCAACCTTCAACCCCTCAACCATCAACCTTCAACTTCTCAACCTTCAACCATCAACCCCTCAACCTGCAACTCCTAAACCTCCAACATTAAACACCTCAACCTTCAACCTTCAACCCCTCAACATTCAACCCCTCAACCTTCAACCTTCAACCACTTAACCTTTAACCTTCAAGCCCTCAACCTTCAACCTTCAACCCCTCTAACTTCAACTTTCAACCTTTAACGGTCAACCCTTCAACCTTCAACCTTCAACCCCTCAACCTTCAACCCTCATCCCCACAACCTTCAACCTTCAACTACTTAACCTTTAACCTTCAAGCCCTCAACCTTCAACCTTCAACCCCTCTAACTTCAACCATCAACCTATAACGGTCAACCCTTCAACCTTCAACCTTCAATCCCTCAACCTTCAACCTTCATCCCCACAACCTTCAACCTTGAACCCGTCAACCCTTCAACATTCAACCTCCAACTCTTCAACCTTCAATTTTCAACCTGTCAACCTCTCGACCTTCAACCTTCAACTCCTCTACCTGCAACTTTCAACCTCCCAACCTTCAACGATCAACCTCTCAACCTTCAACCTTCACCCCCTCAACCTTCAACATTCAACCCTTCAACCTTCTACCTTCAACCCCTCAACCTTCAACCTTCATCCTTCAACCCCTCAACCTGCAACCAACAACCTCTCAACCTTCAACCTTTAACTCCTCAACCTTCAACCTTCAACCCCTCAACTTTTAACTTTCAACCTTCAACTCCTGAACCTGCAACTTTCAACCTCTCAGACTTCAACATTTAAGTCCTCAACCTTCAACCCCTCAACCCCTCAGGCTCCAACCTTCAACCCCTCAACCTTCAACATTAACCATTTAACCCCTGCACCTTTAACCTTCCACCCGTTATACTTCAACCTTCAATCCTTCAATCTTCAACCTCCAGCCCCTCAACTGATGACCTTCGACGCCTCAACCTTCAACCTTCAACCTCTTAACTTTCAATTTTAAGCTCCTCAATCTTCAACCTTCAACCCCTCAACCTTCAACCTTCAACCTCTCAACCTTCAACCGTCAACCTAACAACCATCAACCCCTCAACCTTCAACCTTCAACCCCTCAACCTTCAAACTTCAGCCCTTCAATCTTTAACTTTCAACCCCTCAATCTTTAACCTTCAACAACCCAACCGTCAATTTTCAACCCCTCAACGATCAACCTCCAACACCTCAACCTTCAACCTTCCACCCCTCAAGCTTCAACTCCTAAACCATCAATCTTAAACACTTCAAACTTCTGCAATCAACCCCTCAACCTTCTACCTCCAACCTTCAACCCCTCAACCTTCAACCTTTAACGCCTCACACTTCAACCTTCAACTTTCAACCTTCAACCTCCAACCTTCAACTTTCAACCATCAACCATTCAACCTTCAACCCCTCAACCTTCAATCTTCAACTAATCAACCCTCAACCCATCAACCTTTAACCTTCAACCCCTCAACCTTCAACCTTCAACCCCTCTACCTTCAACCTCCAACCTTCAACCCCTCAACCTTCAACCTTCAACTCCTTCAACCTTCAACCTTTAACCCCTCAACGTTCGACCTTCAACCTTCAACCCCTCAACTTTCAACCTTCAACTCCTCCAACCTTCAACCTTCAACCCCTCAACCTTCAACCTCCAACCTTCAACCCTTCAACCTTCAACCTTCAACTCCTTCAACCTTCAACCTTTAACCCCTCAACCTTCGATCTTCAACCCCTTAACCTTCAACCTTTAACCACTCAACCTTCAACCTCCATCCTTCAAGCCCTCAACTTTCAACCTTCAACCACCCAACCATCTATCTTTAACCCCTCAACCTTCGACCTTTAACCCCTTAACCTTTAACTTTCAAACCCTCAACCTTCAACTTTCTACCCTTCAACCTTCAACCTTCAACCCCTCAACCTTCAAACTTCAACCCCTCAACCTTCAACCTACAACCACTCAACCTTTAATCTTCAGATCCTCAACCTTTAACCTTTGACCCCTCAACCTTTAAACTTCAGCCCATCAATCTTTAACTTTCAACCCCTCAATTTTTAACCTTCAACAACTCAACCTTCAATTTTCAGTCCCTCAGCCTTCAATGTTCAACCCCTTAACCTTCAACCTTCAACCCCTCAACGATCAACCTCCAACACCTCAACCTTCAACCTTCAACCCCTCAACTTTCAACTCCTAAACCATCAATCTTAAACACTTCAACCTTGTACAATCAACCTCTCAACCTTCAACCTCCAACCTTCAACCCCTCAACCTTCAGCTTTCAACTCCTTCAACCTTCAACCTTCAACCCCTACACCTTCAGCTTTCAACCCCTCAAACTTCAACGTTTAACCCTCAACCTTCAACGTTCAACGCCTCAAACTTTAACCTTCAACCTTCAACCTTCAACCTCCAACCTGCAACCTTCAACCTTCAACCCTTCAACCTTCAACCTTCAACCCCTCAATATTCAACCCCTTAACCTTCAACCTTCAACTTCCCAACCTTCAACTTTCAAGCCCTCAACCTTCAATATTCAACCCCTCTAACTTCAACCTTCAACCCCTCAACCTTCAACCCGTCAACCTTTAACCTTCAACCCCTCAACCTTCAACCTTCAACCCCTCAACATTCAAACCTCCAACCTTCAACCCCTCAACCTTCAACTCCTCAACCTTCAACCTTCAACCTTCAACCCCTCAACCTTCAACCTTCAACTCCTTCAACCTTCAATCTTTAACCTTCAACCCCTCAACTTTCAACCTTCAACTCCTTCAACCTTCAACCTTCAACCCTTCAACCCCTCAACCTTCATCCTTCAACCCCTCAACCTTCAACCTTTAGCCCCTAAACGTTCAACCTCGAACCTTCAACCCCTCAACCTTCAACCTTCAACTCCTTCAACCTTCAACCTTTAATCCCTCAACCTTCGATCTTCAACCCCTTAACCTTCAACCTTTAACCACTCAACCTTCAACCTTCATTCTTCAAACCCTCAACTTTCAACCTTCAACCACCCAACCATCTACCTTTAACCCCTCAACCTTCGACCTTCAACCCCTTAACCTTTAACTTTCAAACCCTCAACCTTCAACCTTCTACCCCTCAACCTGTAACCTTCAACCAGTCAACCTTCAATCTTCAGTCCCTCAACTTTCAATCTTCAACCCCACAACCTTCAACCTTTAACCCCTCAACCATCAACCTTCAACTTCTCAACCTTCAACCTTCAACCCCTCAACCTTCAACTCCTAAACCTCCAACCTTAAACACCTCAACCTTCAACCTTCAAGCCCTCAACCTTCAATCTTCAACTCCCCATCATTCAGTCCCTTAACCTTCAACCTTCAACCACTTAACCTTTAACCTTCAACCCCACAACCTTCAACCTCAAACCTTCAACCCCTTAACCTTCATCCTTCAACCCCTCAACCTTCAACCTTCAACCCCTCAACGTTCAACCTTAAACCTTCAACCCCTCAACCTTCAACCTTCAACTCCTTCAACCTTCAACCTTTAACCCCTCAACTTTCGATATTCAACCCCTTAACCTTCAACCTTTAACCACTCAACCTTCAACTTTCATCCTTCAAGCCCTCAACTTTCAACCTTCAACCACCCAACCATCTATCTTTAACTACTCAACCTTCGACCTTCAACCCCTTAACCTTTAACTTTCAAACCCTCAACCTTCAACCTTCTACCCCTCAACCTTCAACCTTCAACCCCTCAACCTTCAAACTTCAACCCCTCAACCTTCAACCTACAACCACTCAACCTTTAATCTTCAGCCCCTCAACCTTTAACCTTCGACCCCTCAACCTTTAAACTTCAGCCCCTTAATCTTTAACTTTCAACCCCTCAATCTTTAACCTTCAACAACTCAACCTTCAATTTTCAGTCCCTCAACGTTCAATGTTCAACCCCTTAACCTTCAACCTTCAACCCCTAAACGATCAACCTCCAACACCTCAACCTTCAACCTTCAACCCCTCAACCTTCAACTCCTAAACCATCAACCTTAAACACTTCTACCTTGTACAATCAACCCCTCAACCTTCAACCTCCAACCTTGAACCCCTCAACCTTCAGCCTTCAACTCCTTCAACCTTCAACCTTCAACCCCTACACCTTCAACTTTCAACCCCTTAAACTTCAACGTTTAACCCTCAACCTTCAACGTTCAACGCCTCAAACTTCAACCTCCAACCTGCAACCTTCAAACTTCATCCTTTCAACATTCAACCCCTCTAACTTCAACCTTCAACCCCTCAACCTTCAACCCATCAACCTTTAACCTTCAACCTATCAACCTTCAACCTTCAACCCCTCAACCTTCAACCTCCAACCTTCAAACCCTCAACCTTCAACCTTCAGCTCCTCAACCTTCAATCTTCAACCTTCAACCCCTCAACCTTCAACCTTCAACTCCTTCAACCTTCAACCTTTAACCTTCAAACCCTCAACTTTCAACCTTCAACTCCTTCAACCTTCAACCTTCAACCCCTCAACCTTCATCCTTCAACCCCTCAACCTTCAACCTTCGACCCCTCAACGTTCAACCTCCAACCTTCAACCCCTCAACCTTCAACCTTCAACTCCTTCAACCTTCAACCTTTAATCCCCCAACCTTCGATCTTCAACTGCTTAACCTTCAACCTTTAACCATTCAACCTTCAACCTTCATCCTTCAAGCCCTCAACTTTCAACCTTCAACCACCCAACCATCTATCTTTAACCCCTCAACCTTCGACCTTCAACCCCTTAACCTTTAACTTTCAAACCCTCAACCTTCAACCTTCTACCCCTCAACCTGTAACCTTCAACCAGTCAACCTTCAATCTTCAGTCCCTCAACTTTCAATCTTAAACCCCACAACATTCAACCTTCAACCCCTCAACCATCAACCTTCAACTTCTCAACCTTCAACCTTCAAGCCCTCAACTTTCAACCTTCAACTCCCCAACATTCAGTCCCTCAACATTCAACCTTCAACCACTTAACCTTTAACCTTCAACCTCTCAACCTTCAACCTTTAACCTTCAACCCCTCAATCTTCAACCTTCAACCCCTCAATATTCAACCCCTTAACCTTCAACCTTCAACTTCCCAACATTCAACTTTCAAGCCCTCAACCTTCAACCTTCAACCCCTCTAACTTTAACCTTCAACCCCTCAACCTTCAACCCATCAACCTTTAACCTTCAACCCCTCAACCTTCAACCTTCAACCCCTCAACCTTCAACCTGCAACCTTCAACCCCTCAACCTTCAACCTTCAACTCCTCAACCTTCAACCTATAACCCCTCAACCTTCAACCTCCAACCTTCAACCCCTCAACCTTCAACCTTCAACTCCTTCAACCTTCAAAATTTAACCTTCAACCCCTCAACTTTCAACCTTCAATTCCTTCAACCTTCAACCTTCAACCCCTCAACCTTCATCCTTCAACCCCTCAACCTTCAACCTTCAACCCCTCAACGTTCAACCTCCAACCTTCAACCCCTCAACCTTCAACCTTCAACCTGTCAGACTTCAACATTTAACTCCCCAACATTCAGTCCCTTAACCTTCAACCTTCAACCACTTAACCTTTAACCTTCAACCCCTCAATCTTCAGCCTCAAACCTTCAACCCCTCAACCTTCATCCTTCAACACCTCAACCTTCAACCTTCAACCCCTCAACGTTCAACCTCCAACCTTCAACCCCTCAACCTTTAACCTTCAACCTTCAACCTTTAACCCCTCAACCTTCGATCTTCAACCCCTTAACCTTCAACCTTTAACCACTCAACCTTCAACTTTCATCCTTCAAGCCCTCAACTTTCAACCTTCAACTACCCAACAATCTATCTTTAACCCCTCTACCTTCGACCTTCAACCCCTTAACCTTTAACTTTCAAACACTCAGCCTTCAACCTTCTACCCCTCAACCTTCAACCTTCAACCTTCAACCCCTCAACCTTCAAACTTCAACCCCTCAACCTTCAACCTACAACCACTCAACCTTTAATCTTCAGACCCTCAACCTTCGACCCCTCAACCTTTATACTTCAGCCCCTCAATCTTTAACTTTCAACCCGTCAATCTTTAACCTTCAATGTTCCCCCCTTAACCTTCAACCTTCAACCCCTCAACGATCAACCTCCAACACCTCAACCTTCAACCTTCAACCCCTCAACCTTCAATTCCTAAACCATCAATCTTAAACACTTCAACTTTGTACAATCAACCCCTCAACCTTCAACCTCCAACCATCAACCCCTCAACCTTCAGCCTTCAACTCCTTCAACCTTCAACCTTCAACCCCTACACCTTCAACTTCCAACCCCTCAAACTTCAACGTTTAACCTTTAACCTTCAACGTTCAACGCCTCAAACTTCAACCTTCAAACTTCAACCTTCAACCTTCAACCTCCAACCTGCAACCTTCAACCTTCAACCTTTCAACCTTCAACCCCTCTAACTTCAACCTTCAACCCCTCAACCTTCAACCCATCAACCTTTAACCTTCAACCCCTCAACCTTCAACCTTCAACCCCTCAACCTTCAACCTCCAATCTTCAACCCCTCAACCTTCAACCTTCAACTCCTCAACCTTCAACCTTCAACCCCTCAACCTTCAACCTCCAACCTTCAACCCCTCAACCTTCAACCTTCAACTCCTTCAACCTTCAACCTTTAACCCCTCAAGCTACGACCTTCAACCTTCAACCCTTCAGCCTTCAACTTTCAACTCCTTCAACATTCAACCTTTAACCTTCAACCCCTCAACTTTCAACCTTCAACTCCTTCAATCTTCAACCTTCAACCCCTCAACCTTCAACCTCCAACCTTCAACCCCTCAACCTTCAACCTTCAACTCCTTCAACCTTCAACCTTTAACCCCTCAAGCTTCGACCTTCAACCTTCAACCCCTCAACCTTCAACTTTCAACTCCTTCAACATTCAACCTTTAACCTTCAACCCCTCAACTTTCAACCTTCAACTCCTTCAACCTTCAACCTTTAACCCCTCAAGCTTCGACCTTCAACCTTCAACCTCTCAACCTTCAACTTTCAACTCCTTCAACATTCAACCTTTAACCTTCAACCCCTCAACTTTCAACCTTCAACTCCTTCAACCTTCAACCTTCAACCCCTCAACCTTCAACCTTCAACTCCTTCAACCTTCAACCTTTAACCCCTCAACCTTCGATCTTCAACCGCTTAACCTTCAACCTTTAACCACTCAACCTTCAACCTTCATCCTTCAAGCCCTCAACTTTCAACCTTCAACCACCCAACCATCTATCTTTAACCCCTCAACCTTCGACCTTCATCCCCTTAACCTTTAACTTTCAAACACTCAACCTTCAACCTTCTACCCCTCAACCTGTGACCTTCAACCAGTCAACCTTTAATCTTCAGTCCCTCAACTTTCAATCTTAAACCCCACAACCTTCAACCTTCAACCCCTCAACCATCAACCTTCATTTTCTCAACCTTCAACCTTCAACCCCTCAACCTTCAACTCCTAAACCTCCAACCTTAAACACCTCAACCTTCAACCTTCAAACCCTCAACCTTCAACCTTCAACTCCCCAACATTCAATCCCTCAATCTTCAACCTTCAACCACTTAACCTTTAACCTTCAACCTCTCAACCTTCAACCTCAAACCTTCAACCCCTCAATCTTCAACCTTCGACCCCTCAATATCCAACCCCTTAACCTTCAACCTTCAACTTCGAAACCTTTAACTTTCAAGCCCTCAACCTTCAACCTTCAACCCCTCTAACTTCAACCTTCAACCCCTCAACCTTCAACCCATCAACCTTTAACCTTCAACCCCTCAACCTGTAACCTTCAACCAGTCAACCTTCAATCTTCAGTCCCTCAACTTACAATTTTAAACCCCACAACCTTCAACCTTCAACCCCTCAACCTTCAACCTTCAACCACTTAACCTTTAACCTTCAACCCCTCAACCTACAACCTCAAACCTTCAACCCCTTAACCTTCATCCTTCAACCCCTCAACCTTCAACCTTCAACCCCTCAACGTTCAACCTCCAACCTTCAACCCCTCAACCTTCAACCTTCAACTCCTTCAACCTTCAACCTTTAACCCCTCAACCTTCGATATTCAACCCCTTAACCTTCAACCTTTAACCACTCAACCTTCAACTTTCATCCTTCAAGCCCTCAACTTTCAACCTTCAACCACCCAACCATCTATCTTTAACTACTCAACCTTCGACCTTCAACCCCTTAACCTTTAACTTTCAAACCCTCAACCTTCAACCTTCTACCCCTCAACCTTCAACCTTCAAGCCCTCAACCTTCAAACTTCAACCCCTCAACCTTCAACCTACAACCACTCAACCTTTAATCTTCAGCCCCTCAACCTTTAACCTTCGACCCCTCAACCTTTATACTTCAGCCCCTTAATCTTTAACTTTCAACCCCTCAATTTTTAACCTTCAACAACTCAACCTTCAATTTTCAGTCCCTCAACCTTCAATGTTCAACCCCTTAACCTTCAAATTTCAACCCCTAAACGATCAACCTCCAACACCTCAACCTTCAACCTTCAACCCCTCAACCTTCAACTCCTAAACCATCAACCTTAAACACTTCTACCTTGTACAATCAACCCCTCAACCTTCAACCTCCAACCTTGAACCCCTCAACATTCAGCCTTCAACTCCTTCAACCTTCAACCTTCAACCCCTACACCTTCAACTTTCAACCCCTTAAACTTCAAGGTTTAACCCTCAACCTTCAACGTTCAACGCCTCAAACTTCAACCTCCAACCTGCAACCTTCAACCTTCAACCTTTCAACATTCAACCGCTCTAACTTCAACCTTCAACCCCTCAACCTTCAACCCATCAACCTTTAACCTTCAACCCCTCAACCTGTAACCTTCAACCAGTCAACCTTCAATCTTCAGTCCTTCAACTTTCAATCTTAAACCCCACAACATTCAACCTTCAACCCCTCAACCATCAACCTTCAACTTCTCAACCTTCAACCTTCAAGCCCTCAACCTTCAACCTTCAACTCCCCAACATTCAGTCCCTCAACATTCTACCTTCAACCACTTAACCTTTAACCTTCAACCTCTCAACCTTCAACCTTCAACCTTCAACCTTCAACCCCTCAATCTTCAATTTTCAACCCCTCACTATTCAACCCCTTAACCTTCAACCTTCAACTTCCCAAAATTCAACTTTCAAGCCCTCAACCTTCAACCTTCAACCCCTCTAACTTCAACCTTCAACCCCTCAACCTTCAACCTTCAACCCCTCAACCTTCAACCTGCAACCTTCAACCCCTCAACCTTCAACCTTCAACTCCTCAACCTTCAACCTTCAACCCCTCAACCTTCAACCTCCAACCTTCAACCCCTCAACCTTCAACCTTCAACTCCTTCAACCTTCAACCTTTAACCCCTCAACCTTCGACCTTCAACCCCTCAACCTTCAACCTTCAACTCCTTCAACCTTCAACCTTTAACCTTCAACCCCTCAACTTTCAACCTTCAAATCCTTCAACCTTCAACCTTCAACCCCTCAACCTTCATCCTTCAACCCCTCAACCTTCAACCTTCAACCAATCAACGTTCAACCTCCAACCTTCAACCCCTCAACCTTCAACCTTCAACCTGTCAGACTTCAACATTTAACTCCCCAACATTCAGTAACTTAACCTTCAACCTTCAACCACTTAACCTTTAACCTTCAACCCCTCAATCTTTAGCCTCAAACCTTCAACACCTCAACCTTCATCCTTCAACACCTCAACCTTCAACCTTCAACCCCTCAACTTTCAACCTCCAACCTTCACCCCTCAACCTTCAACCTTCAACCTTCAACCTTTAACCCCTCAACCTTCGATCTTCAACCCCTTAACCTTCAACCTTTAACCACTCAACCTTCAACTTTCATCCTTCAAGCCCTCAACTTTCAACCATCAACCACCCAACCATCTATCTTTAACCCCTCTACCTTAGACCTTCAACCCCTTAACCTTTAACTTTCAAACACTCAGCCTTCAACCTTCTACCCCTCAACCTTCAACCTTCAACCTTCAACCCCTCAACCTTCAAACTTCAACCCCTCAACCTTCAACCTACAACCACTCAACCTTTAATCTTCAGACCCTCAACTTTCGACCCCTCAACCTTTATACTTCAGCCTCTCAATCTTTAACTTTCAACCCCTCAATCTTTAACCTTCAATGTTCCCCCCTTAACCTTCAACCTTCAACCCCTCAACGATCAACCTCCAACACCTCAACCTTCAACCTTCAACCCCTCAACCTTCAATTCCTAAACCATCAATCTTAAACACTTCAACTTTGTACAATCAACCCCTCAACCTTCAACCTTCAACCTTCAACCCCTACACCTTCAACTTCCAACCCCTCAAACTTCAACGTTTAACCTTCAACCTTCAACGTTCAACGCCTCAAACTTCAACCTGCAACCTTCAACCTTCAACCTTCAACCTCCAACCTTCAACCCCTCAACCTTCAACCTTCAACTCCTTCAACCTTCAACCTTTAACCCCTCAACCTTCGATCTTCAACCGCTTAACCTTCAACCTTTAACCACTCAACCTTCAACCTTCATCCTTCAAGCCCTCAACTTTCAACCTTCAACCACCCAACCATCTATCTTTAATCCCTCAACCTTCGACCTTCATCCCCTTAACCTTTAACTTTCAAACCCTCAACCTTCAACCTTCTACCCCTCAACCTGTAACCTTCAACCAGTCAACCTTTAATCTTCAGTCCCTCAACTTTCAATCTTAAACCGCACAACCTTCAACCTTCAACCCCTCAACCATCAACCTTCAACGTCTCAACCTTCAACCTTCAACCCCTCAACCTTTAACTCCTAAACCTCCAACCTTAAACACCTCAACCTTCAACCTTCAAACCCTCAACCTTCAACCTTCAACTCCCCAACATTCAATCCCTCAATCTTCAACCTTCAACCACTAAACCTTTAACCTTCAACCTCTCAACCTTCAACCTCAAACCTTCAACCCCTCAATTTTCAACCTTCGACCCCTCAATATCCAACCCCTTAACCTTCAACCTTCAACTTCCCAACCTTTAACTTTCAAGCCCTCAACCTTCAACCTTCAACCCCTCTAACTTCAACCTTCAACCCCTCAACCTTCAACCCATCAACCTTTAACCTTCAACCCCTCAACCTGTAACCTTCAACCAGTCAACCTTCAATCTTCAGTCCCTCAACTTACAATCTTAAACCCCACAACCTTCAACCTTCAACCCCTCAACCATCAACCTTCAACTTCTCAACCTTCAACCTTCAACCCCTCAACCTTCAACTCCTAAACCTCCAACCTTAAACACCTCAACCTTCAACCTTCAAGCCCTCAACCTTCAACCTTCAACTCCCCAACATTCAGTCCCTCAACCTTCAACCTTCAACCACTTAACCTTTAACCTTCAACCTCTCAACCTTCAACCTTCAATCTTCAACCCCTCAATCTTCAACCTTAAACCTCTCAATATTCAACCCCTTAACCTTCAAACTTCAACTTCCCAACCTTCAACTTTCAAGCCCTCAACCTTCAACCTTCAACCCCTCTAACTTCAACCTTCAACCCCTCAACCTTCAACCCATCAACCTTTAACCTTCAACCCCTCAACCTTCAACCTTCAACCCCTCAACCTTCAACCTCCAACCTTCAACCCCTCAACCTTCAACCTTCAACTCCTCAACCTTCAACCTTCAACCCCTCAACCTTCAACCTCCAACCTTCAACCCCACAACCTTCAACATTCAACTCCTTCAACCTTCAAAATTCAACCCCTCAACCTTCGACCTTCAACCTTCAACCCCTCAACCTTCAACCTTCAACTCCTTCAACCTTCAACCTTCAACCTTCAACCCCTCAACCTTCAACCTTCAACCCCTCAACTGTCAACCTTCAACTCCTTCAACCTTCAACCTTCAACTCCTTCAACCTTCAACCTTTAACCCCTCAACCTTCGATCTTCAACCGCTTAACCTTCAACCTTTAACCACTCGACCTTCAACCTTCATCCTTCAAGCCCTCAACTTTCAACCTTCAACCACTCAACCATTTATCTTTAACCCCTCAACCTTCGACCTTCAACCCCTTAACGTTTAACTTTCAAACCCTCAACTTTCAACCTTCTAAACCTCAACCTGTAACCTTCAACCAGTCAACCTTCAATCTTCAGTCTCTCAACTTTCAATCTTCAACCTCTCCACCATCAACCTTCAACTTCTCAACCTTCAACCTTCAACCCCTCAACCTTCAACTCCTAAACCTCCAACCTTAAACACCACAACCTTCAACCTTCCAGCCCTCAACCTTCAACCTTCAACCACTTAACCTTTAACCTTCAACCTCTCAACCTTCAACCTTCAACCTTCAACCCCTCAATCTTCAACCTTCAACCCCTCAATATTCAACCCCTTAACCTTCAACCTTCAACTTCCCAACCTTCAACTTTCAAGCCCTCAACCTTCAACCTTCAACCCCTCTAACTTCAACCTTCAACCCCTCAACCTTCAACCCATCAACCTTTAACCTTCAACCTTCAACCCCTCAACGATCAACCTCCAACACCTCAACCTTCAACCTTCAACCCCTCAACCTTCAATTCCTAAACCATCAACCTTAAACACTTCAACTTTGTACAATCAACCCCTCAACCTTCAACCTCCAACCATCAACCCCTCAACCTTCAGCCTTCAACTCCTTCAACCTTCAACCTTCAACCCCTACACCTTCAACTTCCAACCCCTCAAACTTCAACGTTTAACCTTCAACCTTCAACGTTCAACGCCTCAAACTTCAACCTTCAACCTTCAACCTTCAACCTCCAACCTGCAACCTTCAACCTTCAACCTTTCAACCTTCAACCCCTCTAACTTCAACCTTCAACCCCTCAACCTTCAACCCATCAACCTTTAACCTTCAACCCCTCAACCTTCAACCTTCAACCCCTCAACCTTCAACCTCCAATCTTCAACCCCTCAACCTTCAACCTTCAACTCCTCAACCTTCAACCTTCAACCCCTCAACCTTCAACCTCCAACCTTCAACCCCCAACCTTCAACCTTCAATTTCTTCAACCTTCAACCTTTAACCCCTCAAGCTTCGACCTTCAACCTTCAACCCCTCAACCTTCAACTTTCAACTCCTTCAGCATTCAACCTTTAACCTTCAACCCCTCAACTTTCAACCTTCAACTCCTTCAATCTTCAACCTTCAACCCCTCAACCTTCAACCTCCAACCTTCAACCCCTCAACCTTCAACCTTCAACTCCTTCAACCTTCAACCTTTAACCCCTCAAGCTTCGACCTTCAACCTTCAACCCCTCAACCTGCAACTTTCAACTCCTTCAACATTCAACCTTTAATCTTCAACCCCTCAACTTTCAACCTTCAACTCCTTCAACCTTCAACCTTTAACCCCTCAAGCTTCGACCTTCAACCTTCAACCCCTCAACCTTCAACTTTCAACTCCTTCAACATTCAACCTTTAACCTTCAACCCCTCAACTTTCAACCTTCAACTCCTTCAACCTCCAACCTTCAACCCCTCAACCTTCAACCTTCAACTCCTTCAACCTTCAACCTTTAACCCCTCAACCTTCGATCTTCAACCGCTTAACCTTCAACCTTTAACCACTCAACCTTCAACCTTCATCCTTCAAGCCCTCAACTTTCAACCTTCAACTTCTCAACCTTCAACCTTCAAGCCCTCAACCTTCAACCTTCAACTCCCCAACATTCAGTCCCTCAACATTCAACCTTCAACCACTTAACCTTTAACCTTCAACCTCTCAACCTTCAACCTTCAAGCCCTCAACCTTCAACCTTCAACTCCCCAACATTCAGTCCCTCAACTTTCAACCTTCAACTTCTCAACCTTCATCCTTCAAGCCCTCAACTTTCAACCTTCAACTTCCCAACATTCAACTTTCAAGCCCTCAACCTTCAACCTTCAACCCCTCTAACTTCAACCTTCAACCCCTCAACCTTCAACCTTCAACCCCTCAACCTTCAACCTGCAACCTTCAACCCCTCAACCTTCAACCTTCAACTCCTCAACCTTCAACCTTCAACCCCTCAACCTTCAACCTCCAACCTTCAACCCCTCAACCTTCAACCTTCAACTCCTTCAACCTTCAACCTTTAACCCCTCAACCTTCGACCTTCAACCCCTCAACTTTAAACCTTCAACTCCTTCAACCTTCAACCTTTAACCTTTAACCCCTCAACTTTCAACCTTCAAATCCTTCAACCTTCAACCCCTCAACCTTCATCCTTTAACCCCTCAACCTTCAACCTTCAACCCCTCAACGTTCAACCTCCAACCTTCAACCCCTCAACCTTCAACCTTCAACCTGTCAGACTTCAACATTTAACTCCCCAACATTCAGTAACTTAACCTTCAACCTTCAACCACTTAACCTTTAACCTTCAACCCCTCAATCTTCAGCCCAAACCTTCAACCCCTCAACCTTCATCCTTCAACACCTCAACCTTCAACCTTCAACCCCTCAACGTTCAACCTCCAACCTTCAACCCCTCAACCTTCAACCTTCAACCTTCAACCTTTAACCCCTCAACCTTCGATCTTCAACCCCTTAACCTTCAACCTTTAACCACTCAACCTTCAACTTTCATCCTTCAAGCCCTCAACTTTCAACCTTCAACCACCCAACCATCTATCTTTAACCCCTCTACCTTAGACCTTCAACCCCTTAACCTTTAACTTTCAAACACTCAGCCTTCAACCTTCTACCCCTCAACCTTCAACCTTCAACCTTCAACCCCTCAACCTTCAAACTTCAACCCCTCAACCTTCAACCTACAACCACTCAACCTTTAATCTTCAGACCCTCAACTTTCGACCCCTCAACCTTTATACTTCAGACCCTCAATCTTTAACTTTCAACCCCTCAATCTTTAACCTTCAATGTTCCCCCCTTAACCTTCAACCTTCAACCCCTCAACGATCAACCTCCAACACCTCAACCTTCAACCTTCAACCCCTCAACCTTCAATTCCTAAACCATCAATCTTAAACACTTCAACTTTGTACAATCAAACCCTCAACCTTCAACCTTCAACCTTCAACCCCTACACCTTCAACTTCCAACCCCTCAAACTTCAACGTTTAACCTTCAACCTTCAACGTTCAACGCCTCAAACTTCAACCTTCAACCTTCAACCTTCAACCTTCAACCTCCAACCTGCAACCTTCAACCTTCAACCTTTCAACCTTCAACCCCCCTAACTTCAACCTTCAACCCCTCAACCTTCAACCCATCAACCTTTAACCTTCAACCCCTCAACCTTCAACCTTCAACCCCTCAACCTTCAACCTCCAATCTTCAACCCCTCAACCTTCAACCTTCAACTCCTCAACCTTCAACATTCAACCCCTCAACCTTCAACCTCCAACCTTCAACCCCTCAACCTGCAACCTTCAACCTTTAACCCCTCAAGCTTCGACCTTCAACCTTCAACCCCTCAACCTTCAACCTTCAACTCCTTCAACATTCAACCTTCAACCACTTAACCTTTAACCTTCAATCTCTCAACCTTCAACCTTCAACCTTCAACCCGTCAATCTTCAACCTTCAACCCCTCAATATTCAACCCCTTAACCTTCAACATTCAACTTCCCAACATTCAACTTTCAAGCCCTCAACCTTCAACCTTCAACCCCTCTAACTTTAACCTTCAACCCCTCAACCTTCAACCCATCAACCTTTAACCTTCAACCCCTCAACCTTCAACCTTCAACCCCTCAACCTTCAACCTGCAACCTTCAACCCCTCAACCTTCAACCTTCAACTCCTCAACCTTCAACCTTCAACCCCTCAACCTTCAACCTCCAACCTTCAACCCCTCAACCTTCAACCTTCAACTCCTTCAACCTTCAACCTTTAACCCCTCAACCTTCGACCTTCAACCCCTCAACCTTCAACCTTCAACTCCTTCAACCTTCAACCTTTAACCTTCAACCCCTCAACTTTCAACCTTCAAATCCTTCAACCTTCAACCTTCAACCCCTCAACCTTCATCCTTCAACCCCTCAACCTTCAACCCCTCAACGTTCAACCTCCAACCTTCAACCCCTCTACCTTCAACCTTCAACCTGTCAGACTTCAACATTTAACTCCCCAACATTCAGTCCCTTAACCTTCAACCTTCAACCACTTAACCTTTAACCTTCAACCCCTCAATCTTCAGCCTCAAACCTTCAACCCCTCAACCTTGATCCTTCAAAACCTCAACCTTCAACCTTCAACCCCTCAACGTTCAACCTCCAACCTTCAACCCCTCAACCTTCAACCTTCAACCTTCAACCTTTAACCCCTCAACCTTCGAACTTCAACCCCTTAACCTTCAACCTTTAACCACTCAACCTTCAACTTTCATCCTTCAAGCCCTCAACTTTCAACCTTCAACCACCCAACCATCTATCTTTAACCCCTCTACCTTCGACCTTCAACCCCTTAACCTTTAACTTTCAAACACTCAGCCTTCAACCTTCTACCCCTCAACCTTCAACCTTCAACCTTCAACCCCTCAACCTTCAAACTTCAACCCCTCAACCTTCAACCTACAACCACTCAACCTTTAATCTTCAGACCCTCAACCTTCGACCCCTCAACCTTTATACTTCAGCCCCTCAATCTTTAACTTTCAACCCGTCAATCTTTAACCTTCAATGTTCCCCCCTTAACCTTCAACCTTCAACCCCTCAACGATCAACCTCCAACACCTCAACCTTCAACCTTCAACCCCTCAACCTTCAATTCCTAAACCATCAACCTTAAACACTTCAACTTTGTACAATCAACCCCTCAACCTTCAACCTCCAACCATCAACCCCTCAACCTTCAGCCTTCAACTCCTTCAACCTTCAACCTTCAACCCCTACACCTTCAACTTCCAACCCCTCAAACTTCAACGTTTAACCTTCAACCTTCAACGTTCAACGCCTCAAACTTCAACCTTCAACCTTCAACCTTCAACCTCCAACCTGCAACCTTCAACCTTCAACCTTTCAACCTTCAACCCCTCTAACTTCAACCTTCAACCCCTCAACCATCAACCCATCAACCTTTAACCTTCAACCCCTCAACCTTCAACCTTCAACCCCTCAACCTTCAACCTCCAATCTTCAACCCCTCAACCTTCAACCTTCAACTCCTCAACCTTCAACCTTCAACCCCTCAACCTTCAACCTCCAACCTTCAACCCCCAACCTTCAACCTTCAACTCCTTCAACCTTCAACCTTTAACCCCTCAAGCTTCGACCTTCAACCTTCAACCCCTCAACCTTCAACTTTCAACTCCTTCAGCATTCAACCTTTAACCTTCAACCCCTCAACTTTCAACCTTCAACTCCTTCAATCTTCAACCTTCAACCCCTCAACCTTCAACCTCCAACCTTCAACCCCTCAACCTTCAACCTTCAACTCCTTCAACCTTCAACCTTTAACCCCTCAAGCTTCGACCTTCAACCTTCAACCCCTCAACCTGCAACTTTCAACTCCTTCAACATTCAACCTTTAATCTTCAACCCCTCAACTTTCAACCTTCAACTCCTTCAACCTTCAACCTTTAACCCCTCAAGCTTCGACCTTCAACCTTCAACCCCTCAACCTTCAACTTTCAACTCCTTCAACATTCAACCTTTAACCTTCAACCCCTCAACTTTCAACCTTCAACTCCTTCAACCTCCAACCTTCAACCCCTCAACCTTCAACCTTCAACTCCTTCAACCTTCAACCTTTAACCCCTCAACCTTCGATCTTCAACCGCTTAACCTTCAACCTTTAACCACTCAACCTTCAACCTTCATCCTTCAAGCCCTCAACTTTCAACCTTCAACTTCTCAACCTTCAACCTTCAAGCCCTCAACCTTCAACCTTCAACTCCCCAACATTCAGTCCCTCAACATTCAACCTTCAACCACTTAACCTTTAACCTTCAACCTCTCAACCTTCAACCTTCAAGCCCTCAACCTTCAACCTTCAACTCCCCAACATTCAGTCCCTCAACTTTCAACCTTCAACTTCTCAACCTTCATCCTTCAAGCCCTCAACTTTCAACCTTCAACTTCCCAACATTCAACTTTCAAGCCCTCAACCTTCAACCTTCAACCCCTCTAACTTCAACCTTCAACCCCTCAACCTTCAACCTTCAACCCCTCAACCTTCAACCTGCAACCTTCAACCCCTCAACCTTCAACCTTCAACTCCTCAACCTTCAACCTTCAACCCCTCAACCTTCAACCTCCAACCTTCAACCCCTCAACCTTCAACCTTCAACTCCTTCAACCTTCAACCTTTAACCCCTCAACCTTCGACCTTCAACCCCTCAACCTTAAACCTTCAACTCCTTCAACCTTCAACCTTTAACCTTTAACCCCTCAACTTTCAACCTTCAAATCCTTCAACCTTCAACCCCTCAACCTTCATCCTTTAACCCCTCAACCTTCAACCTTCAACCCCTCAACGTTCAACCTCCAACCTTCAACCCCTCAACCTTCAACCTTCAACCTGTCAGACTTCAACATTTAACTCCCCAACATTCAGTAACTTAACCTTCAACCTTCAACCACTTAACCTTTAACCTTCAACCCCTCAATCTTCAGCCCAAACCTTCAACCCCTCAACCTTCATCCTTCAACACCTCAACCTTCAACCTTCAACCCCTCAACGTTCAACCTCCAACCTTCAACCCCTCAACCTTCAACCTTCAACCTTCAACCTTTAACCCCTCAACCTTCGATCTTCAACCCCTTAACCTTCAACCTTTAACCACTCAACCTTCAACTTTCATCCTTCAAGCCCTCAACTTTCAACCTTCAACCACCCAACCATCTATCTTTAACCCCTCTACCTTAGACCTTCAACCCCTTAACCTTTAACTTTCAAACACTCAGCCTTCAACCTTCTACCCCTCAACCTTCAACCTTCAACCTTCAACCCCTCAACCTTCAAACTTCAACCCCTCAACCTTCAACCTACAACCACTCAACCTTTAATCTTCAGACCCTCAACTTTCGACCCCTCAACCTTTATACTTCAGACCCTCAATCTTTAACTTTCAACCCCTCAATCTTTAACCTTCAATGTTCCCCCCTTAACCTTCAACCTTCAACCCCTCAACGATCAACCTCCAACACCTCAACCTTCAACCTTCAACCCCTCAACCTTCAATTCCTAAACCATCAATCTTAAACACTTCAACTTTGTACAATCAACCCCTCAACCTTCAACCTTCAACCTTCAACCCCTACACCTTCAACTTCCAACCCCTCAAACTTCAACGTTTAACCTTCAACCTTCAACGTTCAACGCCTCAAACTTCAACCTTCAACCTTCAACCTTCAACCTTCAACCTCCAACCTGCAACCTTCAACCTTCAACCTTTCAACCTTCAACCCCCCTAACTTCAACCTTCAACCCCTCAACCTTCAACCCATCAACCTTTAACCTTCAACCCCTCAACCTTCAACCTTCAACCCCTCAACCTTCAACCTCCAATCTTCAACCCCTCAACCTTCAACCTTCAACTCCTCAACCTTCAACATTCAACCCCTCAACCTTCAACCTCCAACCTTCAACCCCTCAACCTGCAACCTTCAACCTTTAACCCCTCAAGCTTCGACCTTCAACCTTCAACCCCTCAACCTTCAACCTTCAACTCCTTCAACATTCAACCTTTAACCTTCAACCCCACAACTTTCAACCTTCAACTCCTTCAATCTTCAACCTTCAACCCCTCAACCTTCATCCTTCAACCCCTCAACCTTCAACGTTCAACGCCTCAACGTTCAACCTTCAACCTTCAACCCCTCAACCTTCAACCTTCAACTCCTTCAACCTTCAACCTTTAACCCCTCAACCTTCGATCTTCAACCGCTTAACCTTCAACCTTTAACCACTCAACCTTCAACCTTCATCATTCAAGCCCTCAACTTTCAACCTTCAACCACCCAACCATCTATCTTTAACCCCTCAACCTTCGACCTTCATAGCCTTAACCTTTAACTTTCAAACCCTCAACCTTCAACCTTCTACCCCTCAACCTGTAACCTTCAACCAGTCAACCTTTAATCTTCAGTCCCTCAACTTTCAATCTTAAACCCCACAACCTTCAACCTTCAACCCCTCAACCATCAACCTTCAACTTCTCAACCTTCAACCTTCAACCCCTCAACCTTCAACTCCTAAACCTCCAACCTTAAACACCTCAACCTTCAACCTTCAAACCCTCAACCTTCAACCTTCAACTCCCCAACATTCAATCCCTCAATCTTCAACCTTCAACTACTAAACCTTTAACCTTCAACCTCTCAAGCTTCAACCTCAAACCTTCAACCCCTCAATCTTCAACCTTCGACCCCTCAATATCCAACCCCTTAACCTTCAACCTTCAACTTCCCAACCTTTAACTTTCAAGCCCTCAACCTTCAACCTTCAACCCCTCTAACTTCAGCCTTCAACCCCTCAACCTTCAACCCATCAACCTTTAACCTTCAACCCCTCAACCCGTAACCTTCAACCAGTCAACCTTCAATCTTCAGTCCCTCAACTTACAATCTTAAACCCCACAACCTTCAAAATTCAACCCCTCAACCATCAACCTTCAACTTCTCAACCTTCAACCTTCAACCCCTCAACCTTCAACTCCTAAACCTCCAACCTTAAACACCTCAACCTTCAACCTTCAAGCCCTCAACCTTCAACCTTCAACTCCCCAACATTCAGTCCCTCAACCTTCAACCTTCAACCACTTAACCTTTAACCTTCAACCTCTCAACCTTCAACCTTCAACCTTCAACCCCTCAATCTTCAACCTTCAACCTCTCAATATTCAACCCCTTAACCTTCAAACTTCAACTTCCCAACCTTCAACTTTCAAGCCCTCAACCTTCAACCTTCAACCCCTCTAACTTCAACCTTCAACCCCTCAACCTTCAACCCATCAACCTTTAACCTTCAACCCCTCAACCTTCAACCTTCAACCCCTCAACCTTCAACCTCCAACCTTCAACCCCTCAACCTTCAACCTTCAACTCCTCAACCTTCAACCTTCAACCCCTCAACCTTCAACCTCCAACCTTCAACCCCACAACCTTCAACATTCAACTCCTTCAACCTTCAAAATTCAACCCCTCAACCTTCGACCTTCAACCTTCAACCCCTCAACCTTCAACCTTCAACTCCTTCAACCTTCAACCTTTAACCTTCAACCCCTCAACTTTCAACCTTCAACTCCTTCAACCTTCAACCTTCAACCCCTCAATCTTCAACCTTCAACCCCTCAACTGTCAACCTTCAATTCCTTCAACCTTCAACCTTCAACTCCTTCAACCTTCAACCTTTAACCCCTCAACCTTCGATCTTCAACCGCTTAACCTTCAACTTTTAACCACTCGACCTTCAACCTTCATCCTTCAAGCCCTCAACTTTCAACCTTCAACCACCCAACCATTTATCTTTAACCCCTCAACCTTCGACCTTCAACCCCTTAACGTTTAACTTTCAAACCCTCAACCTTCAACCTTCTAAACCTCAACCTGTAACCTTCAACCAGTCAACCTTCAATTTTCAGTCTCTCAACTTTCAATCTTCAACCTCTCAACCATCAACCTTCAACTTCTCAACCTTCAACCTTCAACCCCTCAACCTTCAACTCCTAAACCTCCAACCTTAAACACCACAACCTTCAACCTTCAAGCCCTCAACCTTCAACCTTCAACCACTTAACCTTTAACCTTCAACCTCTCAACCTTCAACCTTCAACCTTCAACCCCTAAATCTTCAACCTTCAACCCCTCAATATTCAACCCCTTAACTTTCAACATTCAACTTCCCAACCTTCAACTTTCAAGCCCTCAACCTTCAACCTTCAACCCCTCTCACTTCAACCTTCAACCCCTCAACCTTCAACCCATCAACCTTTAACCTTCAACCCCTCAACCTTCAACCTTCAACCCCTCAACCTTCAACCTTCAACCCCTCAACCTTCAACCTTCAACTCCTCAACTTTCAACCTTCAACCCCTCAACGTTCAACCTCCAACCTTCAACCCCTCAACCTTCAACCTTCAACTCCTTCAACCTTCAACCTTTAACCAATCAACCTTCGACCTTCAACCTTCAACCCCTCAACCTTCAACCTTCAACTCCTTCAACCTTCAACCTTTAACCTTCAACCCCTCAACTTTCAACCTTCAACTCCTTCAACCTTCAACCTTCAACCCCTCAACCTTCATCCTTCAACCCCTCAACCTTCAACCTTCAACCCCTCAACGTTCAACCTCCAACCTTCAACCCCTCAACCTTCAACCTTCAACTCCTTCAACCTTCAACCTTTAACCCCTCAACCTTCGACCTTCAACCCCTCAACCTTCAACCTTCAACTCCTAAACCTCCAACCTTAAACACCTCAACCTTCAACCTACAAGCCCTCAACCTTCAACCTTCAAATCCTCAACATTCAGTCCCTCAACCTTCAACCTTCAACCACTTAACCTTTAACCTTCAACCTCTCAACCTTCAACCTTTAACCTTCAACCCCTCAATCTTCAACCTTCAACCCCTCAATATTCAACCCCTTAGCCATCAACCTTTAACTTCCCAACCTTTAACTTTCAAGCCCTCAACCTTCAACCTTCAACCCCTCTAACTTCAACCTTCAACCCCTCAACCTTCAACCCATCAACCTTTAACCTACAACCCCTCAACCTTCAACCTTCAACCCCTCAACCTTCAACATTCAACCCCTCAACCTTCAACCTTCAACTCCTCATCCTTCAACCTTCAACCTCTCAACGTTCAACCTCCAACCTTCAACCCCTCAACCTTCGACCTTCAACTCCTTCAACCTTCAACCTTTAACCCCTCAACCTTCGACCTTCAACCTTCAACCCCTCAACCTTCAACCTTCAACTCTTCCAACCTTCAACCTTTAACCTTCAACCCCTCAACTTTCAACCTTCAACTCCTTCAACCTTCAACCTTCAACTCTTCAACCTTCATCCTTCAACCCCTCAACCTTCAACATTCAACCCCTCAACGTTCAACCTCCAACCTTCAACCCCTCATCCTTCAACCTTCAACTCCTTCAACCTTCAACCTGTAACCCCTCAACCTTCGACCTTCAACCTTCAACCCCCCAACCTTCAACCTTCAACTCCTTCAACCTTCAACCTTCAACCCTTTAACCTTCAACCCCTCAACTTTCAACCTTCAACTCCTTCAACCTTCAACCTTCAACCCATCAACCTTTAACCTTCAACCCCTCAACCTTCAACCTTCAACCCCTCAACCTTCAACCTTCAACCCCTCAACCTTCAACCTTCAACTCCTCAACCTTCAACCTTCAACCCCTCAACGTTCAACACCAACCTTCAACCCCTCAACCTTCAACCTTCAACTCCTTCAACCTTCAACCTTTAACCCCTGAACCTTCGACCTTCAACCTTCAACCCCTCAACCTTTAACCTTCAACTCCTAAACCTCCAACCTTAAACACCTCAACCTTCAACCTTCAAGCCCTCAACCTTCAACCTTCAAATAACCAACATTCAGTCCCTCAACCTTCAACCTTCAACCACTTAACCTTTAACCTTCAACCTCTCAACCTTCAACCTTCAACCTTCAACCCCTCAATCTTCAACCTTCAACCCCTCAATATTCAACCCCTTAACCTTCAACCTTTAACTTCCCAACCTTTAACTTTCAAGCAATCAATCTTCAACCTTCAACCCCTCTAACTTCAACCTTCAACTCCTCCACCTTCAACCCATCAACCTTTAACCTACAACCCCTCAACCTTCAACCTTCAACCCTTCAACCTTCAACATTCAACCCCTCAACCTTCAACCTTCAACTCCTCATCCTTCAACCTTCAACCCCTCAACGTTCAACCTCCAACCTTCAACCCCTCAACCTTCAACCTTCAACTCCTTCAACCTTCAACCTTTAACCCCTCAACCTTCGACCTTCAACCTTCAACCCCTCAACCTTCAACCTTCAACTCCTCCAACCTTCAACCTTTAACCTTCAACACCTCAACTTTCAACCTTCAACTCCATCAACCTTCAACCTTCAACCCCTCAACCTTCATCCTTCAACCCCTCAACCTTCAACCTTCAACCCCTCAACGTTCAACCTCCAACCTTCAACCCCTCAATCTTCAACCTTCAACTCCTTCAACCTTCAACCTTTAACCCCGCAACCTTCGACCTTCAACCTTCAACCCCTCAACCTTCAACCTTCAACTCCTTCAACCTTCAACACTTTAACCTTCAACCCCTCAACTTTCAACCTTCAACTCCTTCAACCCCTCAACCATCAACCTTCAACTTCTCAACCTTCAACCTTCAACCCCTCAACCTTCAACTCCTAAACCTCCAACCTTAAACACCTCAACCTTCAACCTTCAACCTTCAAGCCCTCAACCTTCAACCTTCAACCCCTCAACCTTAAACCTCCAACCTTCAACCCCTCAACCTTCAACCTTCAACTCCTCAACCTTCAACCCCTCAACCTTCAACTCCTAAACCTCCAACCTTAAACACCACAACCTTCAACCTTCAAGCCCTCAACCTTCAACCTTCAACCACTTAACCTTTAACCTTCAACCTCTCAACCTTCAACCTTCAACCTTCAACCCCTCAATCTTCAACCTTCAACCCCTCAATATTCAACCCCTTAACCTTCAACCTTTAACTTCCCAACCTTTAACTTTCAAGCCCTCAACCTTCAACCTTCAACCCCTCTAACTTCAACCTTCAACCCCTCAACCTTCAACCCATCAACCTTTAACCTACAACCCCTCAACCTTCAACCTTCAACCCCTCAACCTTCAACATTCAACCCCTCAACCTTCAACCTTCAACTCCTCATCCTTCAACCTTCAACCTCTCAACGTTCAACCTCCAACCTTCAACCCCTCAACCTTCGACCTTCAACTCCTTCAACCTTCAACCTTTAACCCCTCAACCTTCGACCTTCAACCTTCAAACCCTCAACCTTCAACCTTCTACTCTTCCAACCTTCAACCTTTAACCTTCAACCCCTCAACTTTCAACCTTCAACTCCTTCAACCTTCAACCTTCAACTCTTCAACCTTCATCCTTCAACCCCTCAACCTTCAACCTTCAACCCCTCAACGTTCAACCTCCAACCTTCAACCCCTCAACCTTCAACCTTCAACTCCTTCAACCTTCAACCTTTAACCCCTCAACCTTCGACCTTCAACCTTCAACCCCCCAACCTTCAACCTTCAACTCCTTCAACCTTCAACCTTCAACCCTTTAACCTTCAACCCCTCAACTTTCAACCTTCAACTCCTTCAACCTTCAACCTTCAACATATCAACCTTTAACCTTCAACCCCTCAACCTTCAACCTTCAACCCCTCAACCTTCAACCTTCAACCCCTCAACCTTCAACCTTCAACTCCTCAACCTTCAACCTTCAACCCCTCAACGTTCAACACCAACCTTCAACCCCTCAACCTTCAACCTTCAACTCCTTCAACCTTCAACCTTTAACCCCTGAACCTTCGACCTTCAACCTTCAACCCCTCAACCTTTAACCTTCAACTCCTAAACCTCCAACCTTAAACAACTCAACCTTCAACCTTCAAGCCCTCAACCTTCAACCTTCAAATCCCCAACATTCAGTCCCTCAACCTTCAACCTTCAACCACTTAACCTTTAACCTTCAACCTCTCAACCTTCAACCTTCAACCTTCAACCCCTCAATCTTCAACCTTCAACCCCTCAATATTCAACCCCTTAACCTTCAACCTTTAACTTCCCAACCTTTAACTTTCAAGCAATCAATCTTCAACCTTCAACCCCTCTAACTTCAACCTTCAACCCCTCAACCTTCAACCCATCAACCTTTAACCTACAACCCCTCAACCTTCAACCTTCAACCCTTCAACCTTCAACATTCAACCCCTCAACCTTCAACCTTCAACTCCTCATCCTTCAACCTTCAACCCCTCAACGTTCAACCTCCAACCTTCAACCCCTCAACCTTCAACCTTCAACTCCTTCAACCTTCAACCTTTAACCCCTCAACCTTCGACCTTCAACCTTCAACCCCTCAACCTTCAACCTTCAACTCCTCCAACCTTCAACCTTTAACCTTCAACACCTCAACTTTCAACCTTCAACTCCATCAACCTTCAACCTTCAACCCCTCAACCTTCATCCTTCAACCCCTCAACCTTCAACCTTCAACCCCTCAACGTTCAACCTCCAACCTTCAACCCCTCAATCTTCAACCTTCAACTCCTTCAACCTTCAACCTTTAACCCCGCAACCTTCGACCTTCAACCTTCAACCCCTCAACCTTCAACCTTCAACTCCTTCAACCTTCAACACTTTAACCTTCAACCCCTCAACTTTCAACCTTCAACTCCTTCAACCCCTCAACCATCAACCTTCAACTTCTCAACCTTCAACCTTCAACCCCTCAACCTTCAACTCCTAAACCTCCAACCTTAAACACCTCAACCTTCAACCTTCAACCTTCAAGCCCTCAACCTTCAACCTTCAACCCCTCAACCTTCAACCTCCAACCTTCAACCCCTCAACCTTCAACCTTCAACTCCTCAACCTTCAACCCCTCAACCTTCAACTCCTAAACCTCCAACCTTAAACACCACAACCTTCAACCTTCAAGCCCTCAACCTTCAACCTTCAACCACTTAACCTTTAACCTTCAACCTCTCAACCTTCAACCTTCAACCTTCAACCCCTCAATCTTCAACCTTCAACCCCTCAATATTCAACCCCTTAACCTTCAACCTTCAACTTCCCAACCTTCAACTTTCAAGCCCTCAACCTTCAACCTTCAACCCCTCTAACTTCAACCTTCAACCCCTCAACCTTCAACCCATCAACCTTTAACCTTCAACCCCTCAACCTTCAACCTTCAACCCCTCAACCTTCAACCTTCAACCCCTCAACCTGCAACCTTCAACTCCTCAACCTTCAACCTTCAACCCGTCAACGTTCAACCTCCAACCTTCAACCCCTCAACCTTCAACCTTCAACCTTTAACCAATCAACCTTCGACCTTCAACCTTCAACCCCTCAACCTTCAACCTTCAACTCCTTCAACCTTCAACCTCTAACCTTCAACCCCTCAACTTTCAACCTTCAACTCCTTCAACCTTCAACCTTCAACCCCTCAACCTTCATCCTTCAACCCCTCAACCTTCAACCTTCAACCCCTCAACGTTCAACCTCCAACCTTCAACCCCTCAACCTTCAACCTTCAACTCCTTCAACCTTCAACCTTCAACCTTTAACCCCTCAACCTTCGACCTTCAACCTTCAACCCCTCAACCTTCAACCTTCAACTCCTAAACCTCCAACCTTAAACACCTCAACCTTCAACCTTCAAGCCCTCAACCTTCAACCTTCAAATCCCCAACATTCAGTCCCTCAACCTTCAACCTTCAACCACTTAACCTTTAACCTTCAACCTCTCAACCTTCAACCTTCAACCTTCAACCCCTCAATCTTCAACTTTCAACTCCTCAATATTCAACCCCTTAACCTTCAACCTTTAACTTCCCAACCTTTAACTTTCAAGCAATCAACCTTCAACCTTCAACCCCTCTAACTTCAACCTTCAACCCCTCAACCTTCAACCCATCAACATTTAACCTACAACCCCTCAACCTTCAACCTTCAACCCCTCAACCTTCAACATTCAACCCCTCAACCTTCAACCTTCAACTCCTCATCCTTCAACCTTCAACCCCTCAACGTTCAACCTCCAACCTTCAACCCCTCAACCTTCAACCTTCAACTCCTTCAACCTTCAACATTTAACCCCTCAACCTTCGACCTTCAACCTTCAACCCCTCAACCTTCAACCTTCAACTGGTCCAACCTTCAACCTTTAACCTTCAACCCCTCAACTTTCAACCTTCAACTCCATCAACCTTCAACCTTCAACCCCTCAACCTTCATCCTTCAACCCCTCAACCTTCAACCTTCAACCCCTCAACGTTCAACCTCCAACCTTCAACCCCTCAACCTTCAACCTTCAACTCCTTCAACCTTCAACCTTTAACCCCGCAACCTTCGACCTTCAACCTTCAACCCCTCAACCTTCAATCTTCAACTCCTTCAACCTTCAACACTTTAACCTTCAACCCCTCAACTTTCAACCTTCAACTCCTTCAACCTTCAACCTTCAACCCATCAACCTTTAACCTTCAACCCCTCAACCTTCAACCTTCAACCCCTCCACCTTCAACCTTCAACCCCTCAACCTTCAACCTTCAACTCCTCAACCTTCAACCTTCAACCCCTCAACGTTCAACCTCCAACCTTCAACCCCTCAACCTTCAACCTTCAACTCCTTCAACCTTCAACCTTTAACCCCTGAACCTTCGACCTTCAACCTTCAACCCCTCAACCTTCAACCTTCAACTCCTTCAACCTTCAACCTTTAACCTTCAACCCCTCAACTTTCAACCATCAACTCCTTCAACCTTCAACCTTTAACCCCTCAACCTTCGATCTTCAACCCCTTAACCTTCGACCTTCAACCCCTTCACCTTTAACTTTCAAACCCTCAACCTCCAACCTTCAACCCCTCAACCTTCAACCTTCAACTCCTTCAACCTTTAACCTTTAACTTTCAACCCCTCAACTTTCAACCTTCAATCCCTCAACCTTCAACCTTTCAACATTCACCCCCTCTAACTTCAACCTTCAACCCCTCCACCTTCAACCCATCAACCTTTAACCTTCAACCCCTCAACCTTCAACCTTCAACCCCTCAACCTTCAACCTCCAACCTTCAAACCCTCAACCTTCAACCTTCAGCCCCTCAACCTTCAACCTTCAACCTTCAACCCCTCAACCTTCAACCTTCAACTCCTCATCCTTCAACCTTCAACCTCTCAACGTTCAACCTCCAACCTTCAACCCCTCAACCTTCGACCTTCAACTCCTTCAACCTTCAACCTTTAACCCCTCAACCTTCGACCTTCAACCTTCAAACCCTCAACCTTCAACCTTCTACTCTTCCAACCTTCAACCTTTAACCTTCAACCCCTCAACTTTCAACCTTCAACTCCTTCAACCTTCAACCTTCAACTCTTCAACCTTCATCCTTCAACCCCTCAACCTTCAACCTTCAACCCCTCAACGTTCAACCTCCAACCTTCAACCCCTCAACCTTCAACCTTCAACTCCTTCAACCTTCAACCTTTAACCCCTCAACCTTCGACCTTCAACCTTCAACCCCCCAACCTTCAACCTTCAACTCCTTCAACCTTCAACCTTCAACCCTTTAACCTTCAACCCCTCAACTTTCAACCTTCAACTCCTTCAACCTTCAACCTTCAACATATCAACCTTTAACCTTCAACCCCTCAACCTTCAACCTTCAACCCCTCAACCTTCAACCTTCAACCCCTCAACCTTCAACCTTCAACTCCTCAACCTTCAACCTTCAACCCCTCAACGTTCAACACCAACCTTCAACCCCTCAACCTTCAACCTTCAACTCCTTCAACCTTCAACCTTTAACCCCTGAACCTTCGACCTTCAACCTTCAACCCCTCAACCTTTAACCTTCAACTCCTAAACCTCCAACCTTAAACAACTCAACCTTCAACCTTCAAGCCCTCAACCTTCAACCTTCAAATCCCCAACATTCAGTCCCTCAACCTTCAACCTTCAACCACTTAACCTTTAACCTTCAACCTCTCAACCTTCAACCTTCAACCTTCAACCCGTCAATCTTCAACCTTCAACCCCTCAATATTCAACCCCTTAACCTTCAACCTTTAACTTCCCAACCTTTAACTTTCAAGCAATCAACCTTCAACCTTCAACCCCTCTAACTTCAACCTTCAACCCCTCAACCTTCAACCCATCAACCTTTAACCTACAACCCCTCAACCTTCAACCTTCAACCCTTCAACCTTCAACATTCAACCCCTCAACCTTCAACCTTCAACTCCTCATCCTTCAACCTTCAACCCCTCAACGTTCAACCTCCAACCTTCAACCCCTCAACCTTCAACCTTCAACTCCTTCAACCTTCAACCTTTAACCCCTCAACCTTCGACCTTCAACCTTCAACCCCTCAACCTTCAACCTTCAACTCCTCCAACCTTCAACCTTTAACCTTCAACACCTCAACTTTCAACCTTCAACTCCATCAACCTTCAACCTTCAACCCCTCAACCTTCATCCTTCAACCCCTCAACCTTCAACCTTCAACCCCTCAACGTTCAACCTCCAACCTTCAACCCCTCAATCTTCAACCTTCAACTCCTTCAACCTTCAACCTTTAACCCCGCAACCTTCGACCTTCAACCTTCAACCCCTCAACCTTCAACCTTCAACTCCTTCAACCTTCAACACTTTAACCTTCAACCCCTCAACTTTCAACCTTCAACTCCTTCAACCCCTCAACCATCAACCTTCAACTTCTCAACCTTCAACCTTCAACCCCTCAACCTTCAACTCCTAAACCTCCAACCTTAAACACCTCAACCTTCAACCTTCAACCTTCAAACCCTCAACCTTCAACCTTCAACCCCTCAACCTTCAACCTCCAACCTTCAACCCCTCAACCTTCAACCTTCAACTCCTCAACCTTCAACCCCTCAACCTTCAACTCCTAAACCTCCAACCTTAAACACCACAACCTTCAACCTTCAAGCCCTCAACCTTCAACCTTCAACCACTTAACCTTTAACCTTCAACCTCTCAACCTTCAACCTTCAACCTTCAACCCCTCAATCTTCAACCTTCAACCCCTCAATATTCAACCCCTTAACCTTCAACCTTCAACTTCCCAACCTTCAACTTTCAAGCCCTCAACCTTCAACCTTCAACCCCTCTAACTTCAACCTTCAACCCCTCAACCTTCAACCCATCAACCTTTAACCTTCAACCCCTCAACCTTCAACCTTCAACCCCTCAACCTTCAACCTTCAACCCCTCAACCTGCAACCTTCAACTCCTCAACCTTCAACCTTCAACCCGTCAACGTTCAACCTCCAACCTTCAACCCCTCAACCTTCAACCTTCAACCTTTAACCAATCAACCTTCGACCTTCAACCTTCAACCCCTCAACCTTCAACCTTCAACTCCTTCAACCTTCAACCTCTAACCTTCAACCCCTCAACTTTCAACCTTCAACTCCTTCAACCTTCAACCTTCAACCCCTCAACCTTCATCCTTCAACCCCTCAACCTTCAACCTTCAACCCCTCAACGTTCAACCTCCAACCTTCAACCCCTCAACCTTCAACCTTCAACTCCTTCAACCTTCAACCTTCAACCTTTAACCCCTCAACCTTCGACCTTCAACCTTCAACCCCTCAACCTTCAACCTTCAACTCCTAAACCTCCAACCTTAAACACCTCAACCTTCAACCTTCAAGCCCTCAACCTTCAACCTTCAAATCCCCAACATTCAGTCCCTCAACCTTCAACCTTCAACCACTTAACCTTTAACCTTCAACCTCTCAACCTTCAACCTTCAACCTTCAACCCCTCAATCTTCAACTTTCAACTCCTCAATATTCAACCCCTTAACCTTCAACCTTTAACTTCCCAACCTTTAACTTTCAAGCAATCAACCTTCAACCTTCAACCCCTCTAACTTCAACCTTCAACCCCTCAACCTTCAACCCATCAACATTTAACCTACAACCCCTCAACCTTCAACCTTCAACCCCTCAACCTTCAACATTCAACCCCTCAACCTTCAACCTTCAACTCCTCATCCTTCAACCTTCAACCCCTCAACGTTCAACCTCCAACCTTCAACCCCTCAACCTTCAACCTTCAACTCCTTCAACCTTCAACATTTAACCCCTCAACCTTCGACCTTCAACCTTCAACCCCTCAACCTTCAACCTTCAACTGGTCCAACCTTCAACCTTTAACCTTCAACCCCTCAACTTTCAACCTTCAACTCCATCAACCTTCAACCTTCAACCCCTCAACCTTCATCCTTCAACCCCTCAACCTTCAACCTTCAACCTTTAACCCCTCAACCTTCGACCCTCAACCCCTCAACCTTCAACCTTCAACTCCTTCAACCTTCAACCTTTAACCTTCAACCCCTCAACTTTCAACCTTCAAATCCTTCAACCTTCAACCTTCAACCCCTTAACCTTCATCCTTCAACCCCTCAAACTTCAACCTTCAACCCCTCAACGTTCAACCTCCAACCTTCAACCCCTCAACCTTCAACCTTCAACCTGTCAGACTTCAACATTTAACTCCCCAACATTCAGTAACTTAACCTTCAACCTTCAACCACTTAACCTTTAACCTTCAACCCCTCAATCTTCAGCCTCAAACCTTCAACCCCTCAACCTTCATCCTTCAACACCTCAACCTTCAACCTTCAACCCCTCAACTTTCAACCTTTAACCTTCAACCCCTCAACCTTCAACCTTCAACCTTCAACCTTTAACCCCTCAACCTTCGATCTTCAACCCCTTAACCTTCAACCTTTAACCACTCAACCTTCAACTTTCATCCTTCAAGCCCTCAACTTTCAACCTTCAACCACCCAACCCTCTATCTTTAACCCCTCTACCTTAGACCTTCAACCCCTTAACCTTTAACTTTCAAACACTCAGCCTTCAACCTTCTACCCCTCAACCTTCAACCTTCAACCTTCAACCCCTCAACCTTCAAACTTCAACCCCTCAACCTTCAACCTACAACCACTCAACCTTTAATCTTCAGACCCTCAACTTTCGACCCCTTAACTTTTATACTTCAGCCCCTCAATCTTTAACTTTCAACCCCTCAATCTTTAACCTTCAATGTTCCCCCTTAACCTTCAACCTTCAACCCCTCAACTATCAACTTCCAACACCTCAACCTTCAACCTTCAACCCCTCAACCTTCAATTCCTAAACCATCAATCTTAAACACTTCAACTTTGTACAATCAACCCCTCAACCTTCAACCTTCAACCTTCAACCCCTACACCTTCAACTTCCAACCCCTCAAACTTCAACGTTTAACCTTCAACTTTCAACGTTCAACGCCTCAAACTTCAAACTTCAACCTTCAACCTTCAACCTTCAACCTCCAACCTGCAACCTTCAACCTTCAACCTTTCAACCTTCAACCCCTCTAACTTCAACCTTTAACCCCTCAACCTTCAACCCATCAACCTTTAACCTTCAACCCCTCAACCTTCAACCTTCAACCCCTCAACCTTCATCCTCCAATCTTCAACCCCTCAACCTTCAACCTTTAACTCCTCAACCTTCAACCTTCAACCCCTCAACCTTCAACCTCCAACCTTCAACCCCTCAGCCTGCAACCTTCAACCTTTAACCCCTCAAGCTTCGACCTTCAACCTTCAACCCCTCAACCTTCAACCTTCAACTCCTTCAACATTCAACCTTTAACATTCAACCCCTCAACTTTCAACCTTCAACTCCTTCAATCTTCAACCTTCAACCCCTCAACCTTCATCCTTCAACCCCTCAACCTTCAACGTTCAACGCCTCAACGTTCTTCCTCCAACCTTCAACCCCTCAACCTTCAACCTTCTACTCCTTCAACCTTCAACCTTTAACCCCTCAATTTTCGATCTTCAACCGCTTAACCTTCAACCTTTAGCCACTCAACCTTCAACCTTCATCCTTCAAGCCCTCAACTATCAACCTTCAACCACCCAACCATCTATCTTTAACCCCTCAACCTTCGACCTTCATCCCCTTAACCTTTAACTTTCAAACCCTCAACCTTCAACCTTCTACCCCTCAACCTGTAACCTTCAACCAGTCAACCTTTAATCTTCAGTCCCTCAACTTTCAATCTTAAACCCCACAACCTTCAACCTTCAACCCCTCAACCATCAACCTTCAACTTCTCAACCTTCAACCTTCAACCCCTCAACCTTCAACTCGTAAACCTCCAACCTTAAACACCTCAACCTTCAACCTTCAAACCCTCAACCTTCAACCTTCAACTCCCCAACATTCAATCCCTCAATCTTCAACCTTCAACCACTTAACCTTTAACCTTCAACCTCTCAACCTTCAACCTCAAACCTTCAACCCCTCAATCTTCAACCTTCGACCCCTCAATATCCAACCCCTTAACCTTCAACCTTCAACTCCTTCAACCTTCAACCTTTAACCCCTCAACCTTCGACCTTCAACCTTCAACCCCTCAACCTTCAACCTTCAACTCCTCCAACCTTCAACCTTTAACCTTCAACCCCTCAACTTTCAACCTTCAACTCCATCAACCTTCAACCTTCAACCCCTCAACCTTCATCCTTCAACCCCTCAACCTTCAACCTTCAACCCCTCAACGTTCAACCTCCAACCTTCAACCCCTCAACCTTCAACCTTCAACTCCTTCAACCTTCAACCTTTAACCCCGCAACCTTCGACCTTCAACCTTCTACCCCTCAACCTTCAACCTTCAACTCCTTCAACCTTCAACACTTTAACCTTCAACCCCTCAACTTTCAACCTTCAACTCCTTCAACCTTCAACCTTCAACCCATCAACCTTTAACCTTCAACCCCTCAACCTTCAACCTTCAACCCCTCCACCTTCAACCTTCAACCCCTCAACCTTCAACCTTCAACTCCTCAACCTTCAACCTTCAACCCCTCAACGTTCAACCTCCAACCTTCAACCCCTCAACCTTCAACCTTCAACTCCTTCAACCTTCAACCTTTAACCCCTGAACCTTCGACCTTCAACCTTCAACCCCTCAACCTTCAACCTTCAACTCCTTCAACCTTCAACCTTTAACCTTCAACCCCTCAACTTTCAACCATCAACTCCTTCAACCTTCAACCTTTAACCCCTCAACCTTCGATCTTCAACCCCTTAACCTTCGACCTTCAACCCCTTCACCTTTAACTTTCAAACCCTCAACCTCCAACCTTCAACCCCTCAACCTTCAACCTTCAACTCCTTCAACCTTTAACCTTTAACCTTCAACCCCTCAACTTTCAACCTTCAACCCCTCAACCTTCAACCTTTCAACATTCACCCCCTCTAACTTCAACCTTCAACCCCTCAACCTTCAACCCATCAACCTTTAACCTTCAACCCCTCAACCTTCAACCTTCAACCCCTCAACCTTCAACCTCCAACCTTCAAACCCTCAACCTTCAACCTTCAGCCCCTCAACCTTCAACCTTCAACCTTCAACCCCTCAACCTTCAACCTTCAACTCCTTCAACCTTCAACCTTTAACCTTCAAACCCTCAACCTTCATCCTTCAACCCCTCAACCTTCAACCTACGACCCCTCAACGTTCAACCTCCAACCTTCAACCCCTCAACCTTCAACCTTCAACTCCTTCAACCTTCAACCTTTAATCCCCCAACCTTCGATCTTCAACCGCTTAACCTTCAACCTTTAACCATTCAACCTTCAACCTTCATCCTTCAAGCCCTCAACTTTCAACCTTCAACCACCCAACCATCTATCTTTAACCCCTCAACTTTCGACCTTCAACGCCTTAAACTTTAACTTTCAAACCCTCAACCTTCAACCTTCTACCCCTCAACCTGTAACCTTCAACCAGTCAACCTTCAATCTTCAGTCCTTCAACTTTCAATCTTAAACCCCACAACATTCAACCTTCAACCCTTCAACCATCAACCTTCAACTTCTCAACCTTCAACCTTCAAGCCCTCAACCTTCAACCTTCAACTCCCCAACATTCAGTCCCTCAACATTCAACCTTCAACCACTTAACCTTTAACCTTCAACCTCTCAACCTTCAACCTTCAACCTTCAACCTTCAACCCTTCAATCTTCAACCTTCAACCCCTCACTATTCAACCCCTTAACCTTCAACCTTCAACTTCCCAACATTCAACTTTCAAGCCCTCAACCTTCAACTTTCAACCCCTCTAACCTCAACCTTCAACCCCTCAACCTTCAACCCATCAACCTTTAACCTTCAACCCCTCAACCTTCAACCTTCAACCCCTCAACCTTCAACCTGCAACCTTCAACCCCTCAACCTTCAACCTTCAACTCCTCAACCTTCAACCTTCAACCCCTCAACCTTCAACCTCCAACCTTCAACCCCTCAACCTTCAACCTTCAACTCCTTCAACCTTCAACCTTTAACCCCTCAACCTTCGACCCTCAACCCCTCAACCTTCAACCTTCAACTCCTTCAACCTTCAACCTTTAACCTTCAACCCCTCAACTTTCAACCTTCAAATCCTTCAACCTTCAACCTTCAACCCCTTAACCTTCATCCTTCAACCCCTCAAACTTCAACCTTCAACCCCTCAACGTTCAACCTCCAACCTTCAACCCCTCAACCTTCAACCTTCAACCTGTCAGACTTCAACATTTAACTCCCCAACATTCAGTAACTTAACCTTCAACCTTCAACCACTTAACCTTTAACCTTCAACCCCTCAATCTTCAGCCTCAAACCTTCAACCCCTCAACCTTCATCCTTCAACACCTCAACCTTCAACCTTCAACCCCTCAACTTTCAACCTTTAACCTTCAACCCCTCAACCTTCAACCTTCAACCTTCAACCTTTAACCCCTCAACCTTCGATCTTCAACCCCTTAACCTTCAACCTTTAACCACTCAACCTTCAACTTTCATCCTTCAAGCCCTCAACTTTCAACCTTCAACCACCCAACCATCTATCTTTAACCCCTCTACCTTAGACCTTCAACCCCTTAACCTTTAACTTTCAAACACTCAGCCTTCAACCTTCTACCCCTCAACCTTCAACCTTCAACCTTCAACCCCTCAACCTTCAAACTTCAACCCCTCAACCTTCAACCTACAACCACTCAACCTTTAATCTTCAGACCCTCAACTTTCGACCCCTTAACTTTTATACTTCAGCCCCTCAATCTTTAACTTTCAACCCCTCAATCTTTAACCTTCAATGTTCCCCCTTAACCTTCAACCTTCAACCCCTCAACTATCAACTTCCAACACCTCAACCTTCAACCTTCAACCCCTCAACCTTCAATTCCTAAACCATCAATCTTAAACACTTCAACTTTGTACAATCAACCCCTCAACCTTCAACCTTCAACCTTCAACCCCTACACCTTCAACTTCCAACCCCTCAAACTTCAACGTTTAACCTTCAACTTTCAACGTTCAACGCCTCAAACTTCAAACTTCAACCTTCAACCTTCAACCTTCAACCTCCAACCTGCAACCTTCAACCTTCAACCTTTCAACCTTCAACCCCTCTAACTTCAACCTTTAACCCCTCAACCTTCAACCCATCAACCTTTAACCTTCAACCCCTCAACCTTCAACCTTCAACCCCTCAACCTTCATCCTCCAATCTTCAACCCCTCAACCTTCAACCTTTAACTCCTCAACCTTCAACCTTCAACCCCTCAACCTTCAACCTCCAACCTTCAACGCCTCAGCCTGCAACCTTCAACCTTTAACCCCTCAAGCTTCGACCTTCAACCTTCAACCCCTCAACCTTCAACCTTCAACTCCTTCAACATTCAACCTTTAACATTCAACCCCTCAACTTTCAACCTTCAACTCCTTCAATCTTCAACCTTCAACCCCTCAACCTTCATCCTTCAACCCCTCAACCTTCAACGTTCAACGCCTCAACGTTCTACCTCCAACCTTCAACCCCTCAACCTTCAACCTTCTACTCCTTCAACCTTCAACCTTTAACCCCTCAATTTTCGATCTTCAACCGCTTAACCTTCAACCTTTAGCCACTCAACCTTCAACCTTCATCCTTCAAGCCCTCAACTTTCAACCTTCAACCACCCAACCATCTATCTTTAACCCCTCAACCTTCGACCTTCATCCCCTTAACCTTTAACTTTCAAACCCTCAACCTTCAACCTTCTACCCCTCAACCTGTAACCTTCAACCAGTCAACCTTTAATCTTCAGTCCCTCAACTTTCAATCTTAAACCCCACAACCTTCAACCTTCAACCCCTCAACCATCAACCTTCAACTTCTCAACCTTCAACCTTCAACCCCTCAACCTTCAACTCCTAAACCTCCAACCTTAAACACCTCAACCTTCAACCTTCAAACCCTCAACCTTCAACCTTCAACTCCCCAACATTCAATCCCTCAATCTTCAACCTTCAACCACTTAACCTTTAACCTTCAACCTCTCAACCTTCAACCTCAAACCTTCAACCCCTCAATCTTCAACCTTCGACCCCTCAATATCCAACCCCTTAACCTTCAACCTTCAACTTCCCAACCTTTAACTTTCAAGCAGTCAACCTTCAACCTTCAACCCCTCTAACTTCAACCTTCAACCCCTCAACCTTCAACCCATCAACCTTTAACCTTCAACCCCTCAACCTGTAACCTTCAACCAGTCAACCTTCAATCTTCAGTCCCTCAACTTACAATCTTAAACCCCACAACCTTCAACCTTCAACCCCTCAACCATCAACCTTCAACTTCTCAACTTTCAACCTTCAACCCCTCAACCTTCAACTCCTAAACCTCCAACCTTAAACACCTCAACCTTCAACCTTCAAGCCCTCAACCTTCAACCTTCAACTCCCCAACATTCAGTCCCTCAACCTTCAACCTTCAACCACTTAACCTTTAACCTTCAACCTCTCAACCTTCAACCTTCAACCTTCAACCCCTCAATCTTCAACCTTCAACCTCTCAATATTCAACCCCTTAACCTTCAGACTTCAACTTCCCAACCTTCAACTTTCAAGCCCTCAACCTTCAACCTTCCACCCCTCTAACTTCAACCTTCAACCCCTCAACCTTCAACCCATCAACCTTTAACCTTCAACCCCTCAACCTTCAACCTTCAACCCCTCAACCTTCAACCTCCAACCTTCAACCCATCAACCTTCAACCTTCAACTCCTTAACCTTCAACCTTCAACCCCTCAACCTTCAACCTCCAACCCTCAACCCCACAACCTTCAACATTCAACTCCTTCAACCTTCAAAATTCAACCCCTCAACCTTCGACCTTCAACCTTCAACCCCTCTACCTTCAACTCCTTCAACCTTCAACCTTTAACCTTCAACCCCTCAACTGTCAACCTTCAACTCCTTCAACCTTCAACCTTCAACCCCTCAACCTTCAACCTTCAACCCCTCAACTGTCAACCTTCAACTCCTTCAACCTTCAACCTTCAACTCCTTCAACCTTCAACCTTTAACCCCTCAACCTTCGATCTTCAACCGCTTAACCTTCAACCTTTAACAACTCGACCTTCAACCTTCATCCTTCAAGCCCTCAACTTTCAACCTTCCACCACCCAACCATTTATCTTTAACCCCTCAACCTTCGACCTTCAACCCCTTAACGTTTAACTTTCAAACCCTCAACCTTCAACCTTCTAAACCTCAACCTGTAACCTTCAACCAGTCAACCTTCAATCTTCAGTCTCTCAACTTTCAATCTTCAACCTCTCAACCATCAACCTTCAACTTCTCAACCTTCAACCTTCAACCCCTCAACCTTCAACTCCTAAACCTCCAATCTTAAACACCACAACCTTCAACCTTCAAGCCCTCAAACTTCAACCTTCAACCACTTAACCTTTAACCTTCAACCTCTCAACCTTCAACCTTCAACCTTCAACCCCTCAATCTTCAACCTTCAACCCCTTAATATTCAACCCCTTAACCTTCAACCTTCAACTTCCCAACCTTCAACTTTCAAGCCCTCAACCTTCAACCTTCAACCCCTCTAACTTCAACCTTCAACCCCTCAACCTTCAACCCATCAACCTTTAACCTTCAACCCCTCAACCTTCAACCTTCAACCCCTCAACCTTCAACCTTCAACCCCTCAACCTTCAACCTTCAACTCCTTAACCTTCAACCTTCAACCACTCAACGTTCAACCTCCAACCTTCAACCCCTCAACCTTCAACCTTCAACTTCTTCAACCTTCAACCTTTAACCAATCAACCTTCGACCTTCAACCTTCAACCTTCAACCCCTCAACCTTCAACCTTCAACTCCTTCAACCTTCAACCTTTAACCTTCAACCCCTCAACTTTCAACCTTCAACTCCTTCAACCTTCAACCTTCAACCCCTCAACCTTCATCCTTCAACCCCTCAACCTTCAACCTTCAACCCCTCAACGTTCAACCTCCAACCTTCAATCCCTCAACCTTCAACCTTCAACTCCTTCAACCTTCAACCTTTAACCCCTCAACCTTCGACCTTCAACCTTCAACCCCTCAACCTTCAACCTTCAACTCCTAAACCTCCAACCTTAAACTCCTCAACCTTCAACCTTCAAGCCCTCAACCTTTAACCTTAAATCCCCAACATTCAGTCCCTCAACCTTCAACCTTCAACCACTTAACCTTTAACCTTCAATCTCTCAACCTTCAACCTTCAACCTTCTACCCCTCAATCTTCAACCTTCAACCCCTCAATATTCAACCCCTTAACCTTCAACCTTTAACTTCCCAACCTTTAACTTTCAAGCCCTCAACCTTCAACCTTCAACCCCTCAACCTTCAACCCATCAACCTGTAACCTACAACTCCTCAACCTTCAACCTTCAACCCCTCAACCTTCAACATTCAACCCCTCAACCTTCAACCTTCAACTCCTCATCCTTCAACCTTCAACCCCTCAACGTTCAACCTCCAACCTTCAACCCCTCAACCTTCAACCTTCAACTCCTTCAACCTTCAACCTTTAACCCCTCAACCTTCGACCTTCAACCTTCAACCCCTCAACCTTTAACCTTCAACTCCTCCAACCTTCAACCTTTAACCTTCAACCCCTCAACTTTCAACCTTCAACTCCTTCAACCTTCAACCTTCAACCCCTCAACCTTCATCCTTCAACCCCTCAACCTTCAACCTTCAACCGCTCAACGTTCAACCTCCAACCTTCAACCCCTCAACCTTCAACCTTCAACTCCTTCAACCTTCAACCTTTAACCCCTCAACCTTCGACCTTCAACCTTCAACCCCCCAACCTTCAACTTTCAACTCCTTCAACCTTCAACCCTTTAACCTTCAACCCCTCAACTTTCAACCTTCAACTCCTTCAACCTTCAACCTTCAACCCATCAACATTTAACCTACAACCCCTCAACCTTCAACCTTCAACCCCTCAACCTTCAACATTCAACCCCTCAACCTTCAACCTTCAACTCCTCATCCTTCAACCTTCAACCCCTCAACGTTCAACCTCCAACCTTCAACCCCTCAACCTTCAACCTTCAACTCCTTCAACCTTCAACCTTTAACCCCTCAACCTTCGACCTTCAACCTTCAACCCCTCAACCTTCAACCTTCAACTCCTCCAACCTTCAACCTTTAACCTTCAACCCCACAACTTTCAACCTTCAACTGCTTCAACCTTCAACCTTCAACCCCTCAACCTTCATCCTTCAACCCCTCAACCTTTAACCTTCAACCCCTCAACCTTCAACCTTCAACTCCTCAACCTTCAACCTTCAACCCCTCAACGTTCAACCTCCAACCTTCAACCCCTCAACCTTCAACCTTCAACTCCTTCAACCTTCAACCTTTAACCCCTGAACCTTCGACCTTCAACCTTCAACCCCTCAACCTTCAACCTTCAACTCCTTCAACCTTCAACCTTTAACCTTCAACCCCTCAACTTTCAACCATCAACTCCTTCAACCTTCAACCTTTAACCCCTCAACCTTCGATCTTCAACCCCTTAACCTTCGACCTTCAACCCCTTCACCTTTAACTTTCAAACCCTCAACCTCCAACCTTCAACCCCTCAACCTTCAACCTTCAACTTCTTCAACCTTTAACCTTTAACCTTCAACCCCTCAACTTTCAACCTTCAACTTCTTCAACCTTCAACCTTTAACCACTCAACCTTCTACCTTCATCCTTCAAGCCCTCAACTTTCAACCTTCAACCAGCCAACCATCTATCTTTAACCCCTCAACCTTCGACCTTCAACCCCTTCACCTTTAACTTTCAAACCCTCAACCTTCAACCTTCTACCGCTCAACCTGTAACCTTCAACCAGTCAACCTTCAATCTTCAGTCCCTCAACTTTCAATCTTCAACCCCACAACCTTCAACCTTCAACTTCTCAACCTTCAACCTTCAACCCCTCAACCTTCAACTCCTAAACCTCCAACCTTAAACACCTCAACCTTCAACCTTCAAGCCCTCAACCTTCAACCTTCAACCCCTGAACCTTCAACCTCCAACCTTCAACCCCTCAACCTTCAACCTTCAACTCCTCAACCTTCAACCTTCAACCCCTCAACCTTCAACTCCTAAACCTCCAACCTTAAACACCACAACCTTCAACCTTCAAGCCCTCAACCTTCAACCTTCAACCACTTAACCTTTAACCTTCAACCTCTCAACCTTCAACCTTCAACCTTCAACCCCTCAATCTTCAACTTTCAACCCCTCAATATTCAACCCCTTAACCTTCAACCTTCAACTTCCCAACCTTCAACTTTCAAGCCCTCAACCTTCAACCTTCAACCCCTCTAACTTCAACCTTCAACCCCTCAACCTTCAACCCATCAACCTTTAACCTTCAACCCCTCAACCTTCAACCTTCAACCCCTCAACCTTCAACCTTCAACCCCTCAACCTTCAACCTTCAACTCCTCAACCTTCAACCTTCAACCCCTCAACGTTCAACCTCCAACCTTCAACCCCTCAACCTTCAACCTTCAACTCCTTCAACCTTCAACCTTTAACCAATCAACCTTCGACCTTCAACCTTCAACGCCTCAGCCTTCAACCTTCAAGTCCTTCAACCTTCAACCTTTAACCTTCAACCCCTCAACTTTCAACCTTCAACTCCTTCAACCTTCAACCTTCAACCCCTCAACCTTCATCCTTCAACCCCTCAACCTTCAACCTTCAACCGATCAACGTTCAACCTCCAACCTTCAACCCCTCAACCTTCAACCTTCAACTCCTTCAACCTTCAACCTTTAACCCCTCAACCTTCGACCTTCAACCTTCAACCCCTCAACCTTCAACCTTCAACTCCTAAACCTCCAACCTTAAACACCTCAACCTTCAACCTTCAAGCCCTCAACCTTCAACCTTCAAATCCCCAACATTCAGTCCCTCAACCTTCAACCTTCAACCACTTAACCTTTAACCTTCAACCTCTCAACCTTCAACCTTTAACCTTTAACCCCTCAATCTTCAACCTTCAACCCCTCAATATTCAATCCCTTAACCTTCAACCTTTAACTTCCCAACCTTTAACTTTCAAGCAGTCAACCTTCAACCTTCAACCCCTCTAACTTCAACCTTCAACCCCTCAACCTTCAACTCATCAACCTTTAACCTACAACCCCTCAACCTTCAACCTTCAACCCCTCAACCTTCAACATCCAACCCCTCAACCTTCAACCTTCAACTCCTCATCCTTCAACCTTCAACCCCTCAACCTTCAACCTTCAACTCCTCCAACCTTCAACCTTTAACCTTCAACCCCTCAACTTTCAACCTTCAACTCCATCAACCTTCAACCTTCAACCCCTCAACCTTCATCCTTCAACCCCTCAACCTTCAACCATCAACCCCTCAACGTTCAACCTCCAACCTTCAACCCCTCAACCTTCAACCTTCAACTCCTTCAACCTTCAACCTTTAACCCCGCAACCTTCGACCTTCAACCTTCAACCCCTCAACCTTCAACCTTCAACTCCTTCAACCTTCAAACCTTTAACCTTCAACCCCTCAACTTTCAACCTTCAACTCCTTCAACTTTCAACCTTCAACCCATCAACCTTTAACCTTCAACCCCTCAACCTTCGATCTTCAACCCCTTAACCTTCGACCTTCAACCCCTTCACCTTTAACTTTCAAACCCTCAACCTCCAACCTTCAACCCCTCAACCTTCAACCTTCAACTCCTTCAACCTTTAACCTTTAACCTTCATCCCCTCAACTTTCAACCTTCAACTTCTTCAACCTTCAACCTTTAACCACTCAACCTTCTACCTTCATCCTTCAAGCCCTCAACTTTCAACCTTCAACCAGCCAACCATCTATCTTTAACCCCTCAACCTTCGACCTTCAACCCCTTCACCTTTAACTTTCAAACCCTCAACCTTCAACCTTCTACCGCTCAACCTGTAACCTTCAACCAGTCAACCTTCAATCTTCAGTCCCTCAACTTTCAATCTTCAACCCCTCAACCTTCAACCTTCAAACCCTCAACCATCAACCTTCAACTTCTCAACCTTCAACCTTCAACCCCTCAACCTTCAACTCCTAATCCTCCAACCTTAAACACCTCAACCTTCAACCTTCAAGCCCTCAACCTTCAACCTTCAACCCCTCAACCTTCAACCTCCAACCTTCAACCCCTCAACCTTCAACCTTCAACTCCTCAACCTTCAACCTTCAACCCCTCAACCTTCAACTTCCAACCTTCAATCCCTCAACCTTCAACCTTCAACTCCTTCAACCTTCAACCTTTAACAACTCAACCTTCGACCATCAACCTTCAACCCCTCAACCTTCAACCTTCGACTCCTTCAACGTTCAACCTTTAACCTTCAACCCCTCAACTTTCAACCTTCAACTCCTTCAACATTCAACCTTCAACCCCTCAACCTTCATCCTTCAACCCCTCAACCTTCATCCTTCAAGCCATCAACTTTCAACCTTCAACCACCCAACCATTTATCTTTAACCCCTCAACCTTCGACCTTCAACCCCTTAACCTTTAACTTTCAAACCCTCTACCTTCAACCTTCTACCCCTCAACCTGTAACCTTCAACCAGTCAACCTTCAATCTTCAGTCCCTCAACTTTCAATCTTCAACCCCACAACCTTCAACCCCTCAACCATCAACCTTCAACTTCTCAACCTTCAACCTTCAACCCCTCAACCTTCAACTCCTAAACCTCCAACCTTAAACACCTCAACCTTCAACCTTCAAGCCCTCAACCTTCAACCTTCAACTCCCCAACATTCAGTTCCTCAACCTTCAACCTTCAACCACTTAACCTTTAACCTTCAACCTCTCACTCTTCAACCTTCAACCCCTCAGTCTTCAACCTTCAACCCCTCAATATTCAACCCCTTAAACTTCAACCTTCAACTTCCCAACCTTCAACCTTCAACCCCTCAACCTTCAACCCATCAACCTTCAACCTCAACCCCTCAACCTTCAACCTTCAACTCCTAAACCTCCAACCTTAAACACCTCAACCTTCAACCTTCAAGCCCTCAACCTTCAAGTTTCAAATCCTCAACATTCAGTCCCTCAACCTTCAACCTTCAACCACTTAACCTTTAACCTTCAACCTCTCAACCTTCAACCTTCAACCTTCAACCCCTCAATCTTCAACCTTCAGCCCCTCAATCTTCAACCTTCAACCCCTCAATATTCAACCCCTTAACCTTCAACCTTTAACTTCCCAACCTTTAACTTTCAAGCCCTCAACCTTCAACCTTCAACCCCTCTAACTTCAACCTTCAACCCCTCAACCTTCAACCCATCAACATTTAACCTACAACCCCTCAACCTTCAACCTTCAACCCCTCAACCTTCAACATTCAACCCCTCAACCTTCAACCTTCAACTCCTCATCCTTCAACCTTCAACCCCTCAACGTTCAACCTCCAACCTTCAACCCCTCAACCTTCAACCTTCAACTCCTTTAACCTTCAACCTTTAACCCCTCAACCTTCGACCTTCAACCTTCAACCCCTCAACCTTCAACCTTCAACTCCTCCAACCTTCAACCTTTAACCTTCAACCCCACAACTTTCAACCTTCAACTGCTTCAACCTTCAACCTTCAACCCCTCAACCTTCATCCTTCAACCCCTCAACCTTCAACCTTCAACCCCTCAACCTTCAACCTTCAACTCCTCAACCTTCAACCTTCAACCCCTCAACGTTCAACCTCCAACCTTCAACCCCTCAACCTTCAACCTTCAACTCCTTCAACCTTCAACCTTTAACCCCTGAACCTTCGACCTTCAACCTTCAACTCCTCAACCTTCAACCTTCAACTCCTTCAACCTTCAACCTTTAACCTTCAACCCCTCAACTTTCAACCATCAACTCCTTCAACCTTCAACCTTTAACCCCTCAACCTTCGATCTTCAACCCCTTAACCTTCGACCTTCAACCCCTTCACCTTTAACTTTCAAACCCTCAACCTCCAACCTTCAACCCCTCAACCTTCAACCTTCAACTCCTTCAACCTTTAACCTTTAACCTTCAACCCCTCAACTTTCAACCTTCAACTTCTTCAACCTTCAACCTTTAACCACTCAACCTTCTACCTTCATCCTTCAAGCCCTCAACTTTCAACCTTCAACCAGCCAACCATCTATCTTTAACCCCTCAACCTTCGACCTTCAACCCCTTCACCTTTAACTTTCAAACCCTCAACCTTCAACCTTCTACCGCTCAACCTGTAACCTTCAACCAGTCAACCTTCAATCTTCAGTCCCTCAACTTTCAATCTTCAACCCCACAACCTTCAACCTTCAACCCCTCAACCATCAACCTTCAACTTCTCAACCTTCAACGTACAACCCCTCAACCTTCAACTCCTAAACCTCCAACCTTAAACACCTCAACCTTCAACCTTCAAGCCCTCAACCTTCAACCTTCAACCCCTCAACCTTCAACCTCCAACCTTCAACCCCTCAACCTTCAACCTTCAACTCCTCAACCTTCAACCTTCAACCCCTCAACCTTCAACTCCTAAACCTCCAACCTTAAACACCACAACCTTCAACCTTCAAGCCCTCAACCTTCAACCTTCAACCACTTAACCTTTAACCTTCAACCTCTCAACCTTCAACCTTCAACCTTCAACCCCTCAATCTTCAACCTTCAACCCCTCAATATTCAACCCCTTAACCTTCAACCTTCAACTTCCCAACCTTCAACTTTCAAGCCCTCAACCTTTAACCTTCAACCCCTCTAACTTCAACCTTCAACCCCTCAACCTTCAACCCATCAACCTTAAAACCTTCAACCCCTCAACCTTCAACCTTCAACATCTCAACCTTCAACCTTCAACCCCTCAACCTTCAACCTTCAACTCCTCAACCTTCAACCTTCAAACCCTCAACGTTCAACCTCCAACCTTCAACCCCTCAACCTTCAACCTTCAACTCCTTCAACCTTCAACCTTTAACCAATCAACCTTCGACCTTCAACCTTCAACCCCTCAACCTTCAACCTTCAACTCCTTCAACCTTCAACCTTTAACTTTCAACCCCTCAACTTTCAACCTTCAACTCCTTCAACCTTCAACCTTCAACCCCTCAACCTTCATCCTTCAACCCCTCAACCTTCAACCTTCAACCCCTCAACGTTCAACCTCCAACCTTCAACCCCTCAACCTTCAACCTTCAACTCCTTCAACCTTCAACCTTTAACCCATCAACCTTCGACCTTCAACCTTCAACCCCTCAACCCTCAACCTTCAACTCCTAAACCTCCAACCTTAAACACCTCAACCTTCAACCTTCATGCCCTCAACCTTCAACCTTCAAATCCCCAACATTCAGTCCCTCAACCTTCAACCTTCAACCACTTAACCTTTAACCTTCAACCTCTCAACCTTCAACCTTCAACCTTCAACCCCTCAATCTTCAACCTTCAACCCCTCAATATTCAACCCCTTAACCTTCAACCTTTAACTTCCCAACCTTTAACTTTCAAGCAATCAACCTTCAACCTTCAACCCCTCTAACTTCAACCTTCAACCCCTCAACCTTCAACCCATCAACCTTTAACCTACAACCCCTCAACCTTCAACCTTCAACCCCTCAACCTTCAACATTCAACCCCTCAACCTTCAACCTTCAACTCCTCATCCTTCAACCTTCAACCCCTCAACGTTCAACCTCCAACCTTCAACCCCTCAACCTTCAACCTTCAACTCCTTCAACCTTCAACCTTTAACCCCTCAACCTTCGACCTTCAACCTTCAACCCCTCAACCTTCAACCTTCAACTCCTCCAACCTTCAACCTTTAACCTTCAACCCCTCAACTTTCAACCTTCAACTCCATCAACCTTCAACCTTCAACCCCTCAACCTTCATCCTTCAACCCCTCAACCTTCAACCTTCAACCCCTCAACGTTCAACCTCCAAGCTTCAACTCCTCAACCTTCAACCTTCAACTCCTTCAACCTTCAAACTTTAACCCCTCAACCTTCGACCTTCAACCTTCAACCCCTCAACCTTCAACCTTCAACTCCTTCAACCTTCAACCCTTTAACCTTCAACCCCTCAACTTTCAACCTTCAATTCCTTCAACCTTCAACCTTCAACCCATCAACCTTTAACCTTCAACCCCTCAACCTTCAACCTTCAACCCCTCAACCTTCAACCTTCAACCCCTCAACCTTCAACCTTCAACTCCTCAACCTTCAACCTTCAACCCCTCAACGTTCAACCTCCAACCTTCAACCCCTCAACCTTCAACCTTCAACTCCTTCAACCTTCAACCTTTAACCCCTGAACCTTCGACCTTCAACCTTCAACCCCTCAACCTTCAACCTTCAACTCCTTCAACCTTCAACCTTTAACCTTCAACCCCTCAACTTTCAACCATCAACTCCTTCAACCTTCAACCTTTAACCCCTCAACCTTCGATCTTCAACCCCTTAACCTTCGACCTTCAACCCCTTCACCTTTAACTTTCAAACCCTCAACCTCCAACCTTCAACCCCTCAACCTTCAACCTTCAACTCCTTCAACCTTTAACCTTTAACCTTCAACCCCTCAACTTTCAACCTTCAACTTCTTCAACCTTCAACCTTTAACCACTCAACCTTCTACCTTCATCCTTCAAGCCCTCAACTTTCAACCTTCAACCAGCCAACCATCTATCTTTAACCCCTCAACCTTCGACCTTCAACCCCTTCACCTTTAACTTTCAAACCCTCAACCTTCAACCTTCTACCGCTCAACCTGTAACCTTCAACCAGTCAACCTTCAATCTTCAGTCCCTTAACTTTCAATCTTCAACCCCACAACCTTCAACCTTCAACCCCTCAACCATCAACCTTCAACTTCCCAACCTTCAACCTTCAACCCCTCAACCTTCAACTCCTAATCCTCCAACCTTAAACACCTCAACCTTCAACCTTCAAGCCCTCAACCTTCAACCTTCAACCCCTCAACCTTCAACCTCCAACCTTCAACCAATCAACCTTCAACCTTCAATCTTTAACCCCTGAACCTTCGACCTTCAACCTTCAACCCCTCAACCTTCAACCTTCAACTCCTTCAACCTTCAACCTTTAACCTTCAACCCCTCAACTTTCAACCATCAACTCCTTCAACCTTCAACCTTTAACCCCTCAACCTTCGATCTTCAACCCCTTAACCTTCGACCTTCAACCCCTTCACCTTTAACTTTCAAACCCTCAACCTCCAACCTTCAACCCCTCAACCTTCAACCTTCAACTCCTTCAACCTTTAACCTTTAACCTTCAACCCCTCAACTTTCAACCTTCAACTTCTTCAACCTTCAACCTTTAACCACTCAACCTTCTACCTTCATCCTTCAAGCCCTCAACTTTCAACCTTCAACCAGCCAACCATCTATCTTTAACCCCTCAACCTTCGACCTTCAACCCCTTCACCTTTAACTTTCAAACCCTCAACCTTCAACCTTCTACCGCTCAACCTGTAACCTTCAACCAGTCAACCTTCAATCTTCAGTCCCTCAACTTTCAATCTTCAACCCCACAACCTTCAACCTTCAACCCCTCAACCATCAACCTTCAACTTCTCAACCTTCAACGTACAACCCCTCAACCTTCAACTCCTAAACCTCCAACCTTAAACACCTCAACCTTCAACCTTCAAGCCCTCAACCTTCAACCTTCAACCCCTCAACCTTTAACCTCCAACCTTCAACCCCTCAACCTTCAACCTTCAACTCCTCAACCTTCAACCTTCAACCCCTCAACCTTCAACTCCTAAACCTCCAACCTTAAACACCACAACCTTCAACCTTCAAGCCCTCAACCTTCAACCTTCAACCACTTAACCTTTAACCTTCAACCTCTCAACCTTCAACCTTCAACCTTCAACCCCTCAATCTTCAACCTTCAACCCCTCAATATTCAACCCCTTAACCTTCAACCTTCAACTTCCCAACCTTCAACTTTCAAGCCCTCAACCTTTAACCTTCAACCCCTCTAACTTCAACCTTCAACCCCTCAACCTTCAACCCATCAACCTTAAAACCTTCAACCCCTCAACCTTCAACCTTCAACATCTCAACCTTCAACCTTCAACCCCTCAACCTTCAACCTTCAACTCCTCAACCTTCAACCTTCAAACCCTCAACGTTCAACCTCCAACCTTCAACCCCTCAACCTTCAACCTTCAACTCCTTCAACCTTCAACCTTTAACCAATCAACCTTCGACCTTCAACCTTCAACCCCTCAACCTTCAACCTTCAACTCCTTCAACCTTCAACCTTTAACCTTCAACCCCTCAACTTTCAACCTTCAACTCCTTCAACCTTCAACCTTCAACCCCTCAACCTTCATCCTTCAACCCCTCAACCTTCAACCTTCAACCCCTCAACGTTCAACCTCCAACCTTCAACCCCTCAACCTTCAACCTTCAACTCCTTCAACCTTCAACCTTTAACCCATCAACCTTCGACCTTCAACCTTCAACCCCTCAACCTTCAACCTTCAACTCCTAAACCTCCAACCTTAAACACCTCAACCTTCATCCTTCATGCCCTCAACCTTCAACCTTCAAATCCCCAACATTCAGTCCCTCAACCTTCAACCTTCAACCACTTAACCTTTAACCTTCAACCTCTCAACCTTCAACCTTCAACCTTCAACCCCTCAATCTTCAACCTTCAACCCCTCAATATTCAACCCCTTAACCTTCAACCTTTAACTTCCCAACCTTTAACTTTCAAGCAATCAACCTTCAACCTTCAACCCCTCTAACTTCAACCTTCAACCCCTCAACCTTCAACCCATCAACCTTTAACCTACAACCCCTCAACCTTCAACCTTCAACCCCTCAACCTTCAACATTCAACCCCTCAACCTTCAACCTTCAACTCCTCATCCTTCAACCTTCAACCCCTCAACGTTCAACCTCCAACCTTCAACCCCTCAACCTTCAACCTTCAACTCCTTCAACCTTCAACCTTTAACCCCTCAACCTTCGACCTTCAACCTTCAACCCCTCAACCTTCAACCTTCAACTCCTCCAACCTTCAACCTTTAACCTTCAACCCCTCAACTTTCAACCTTCAACTCCATCAACCTTCAACCTTCAACCCCTCAACCTTCATCCTTCAACCCCTCAACCTTCAACCTTCAACCCCTCAACGTTCAACCTCCAACCTTCAACCCCTCAACCTTCAACCTTCAACTCCTTCAACCTTCAACCTTTAACCCCTCAACCTTCGACCTTCAACCTTCAACCCCTCAACCTTCAACCTTCAACTCCTTCAACCTTCAACCCTTTAACCTTCAACCCCTCAACTTTCAACCTTCAATTCCTTCAACCTTCAACCTTCAACCCATCAACCTTTAACCTTCAACCCCTCAACCTTCAACCTTCAACCCCTCTACCTTCAACCTTCAACCCCTCAACCTTCAACCTTCAACTCCTCAACCTTCAACCTTCAACCCCTCAACGTTCAACCTCCAACCTTCAACCCCTCAACATTCAACCTTCAACTCCTTCAACCTTCAACCTTTAACCCCTGAACCTTCGACCTTCAACCTTCAACCCCTCAACCTTCAACCTTCAACTCCTTCAACCTTCAACCTTTAACCTTCAACCCCTCAACTTTCAACCATCAACTCCTTCAACCTTCAACCTTTAACCCCTCAACCTTCGATCTTCAACCCCTTAACCTTCGACCTTCAACCCCTTCACCTTTAACTTTCAAACCCTCAACCTCCAACCTTCAACCCCTCAACCTTCAACCTTCAACTCCTTCAACCTTTAACCTTTAACCTTCAACCCCTCAACTTTCAACCTTCAACTTCTTCAACCTTCAACCTTTAACCACTCAACCTTCTACCTTCATCCTTCAAGCCCTCAACTTTCAACCTTCAACCAGCCAACCATCTATCTTTAACCCCTCAACCTTCGACCTTCAACCCCTTCACCTTTAACTTTCAAACCCTCAACCTTCAACCTTCTACCGCTCAACCTGTAACCTTCAACCAGTCAACCTTCAATCTTCAGTCCCTTAACTTTCAATCTTCAACCCCACAACCTTCAACCTTCAACCCCTCAACCATCAACCTTCAACTTCTCAACCTTCAACCTTCAACCCCTCAACCTTCAACTCCTAATCCTCCAACCTTAAACACCTCAACCTTCAACCTTCAAGCCCTCAACCTTCAACCTTCAACCCCTCAACCTTCAACCTCCAACCTTCAACCAATCAACCTTCAACCTTCAACTCCTCAACCTTCAACCTTCAACCCCTCAACCTTCAACCTCCAACCTTCAACCCCTCAACCTTCAACCTTCAACTCCTTCAACCTTCAACCTTTAACAACTCAACCTTCGACCATCAACCTTCAACCCCTCAACCTTCAACCTTCGACTCCTTCAACGTTCAACCTTTAACCTTCAACCCCCCAACTTTCAACCTTCAACTCCTTCAACATTCAACCTTCAACCCCTCAACCTTCATCCTTCAACCCCTCAACCTTCATCCTTCAAGCCATCAACTTTCAACCTTCAACCACCCAACCATTTATCTTTAACCCCTCAATCTTCGACCTTCAACCCCTTAACCTTTAACTTTCAAACCCTCAACCTTCAACCTTCTACCCCTCAACCTGTAACCTTCAACCAGTCAACCTTCAATCTTCAGTCCCTCAACTTTCAATCTTCAACCCCACAACCTTCAACCTTCAACCCCTCAACCATCAACCTTCAACTTCTCAACCTTCAACGTACAACCCCTCAACCTTCAACTCCTAAACCTCCAACCTTAAACACCACAACCTTCAACCTTCAAGCCCTCAACCTTCAACCTTCAACCACTTAACCTTTAACCTTCAACCTCTCAACCTTCAACCTTCAACCTTCAACTCCTTCAACCTTCAACCTTTAACCCCTGAACCTTCGACCTTCAACCTTCAACCCCTCAACCTTCAACCTTCAACTCCTTCAACCTTCAACCTTTAACCTTCAACCCCTCAACTTTCAACCATCAACTCCTTCAACCTTCAACCTTTAACCCCTCAACCTTCGATCTTCAACCCCTTAACCTTCGACCTTCAACCCCTTCACCTTTAACTTTCAAACCCTCAACCTCCAACCTTCAACCCCTCAACCTTCAACCTTCAACTCCTTCAACCTTTAACCTTTAACCTTCAACCCCTCAACTTTCAACCTTCAACTTCTTCAACCTTCAACCTTTAACCACTCAACCTTCTACCTTCATCCTTCAAGCCCTCAACTTTCAACCTTCAACCAGCCAACCATCTATCTTTAACCCCTCAACCTTCGACCTTCAACCCCTTCACCTTTAACTTTCAAACCCTCAACCTTCAACCTTCTACCGCTCAACCTGTAACCTTCAACCAGTCAACCTTCAATCTTCAGTCCCTTAACTTTCAATCTTCAACCCCACAACCTTCAACCTTCAACCCCTCAACCATCAACCTTCAACTTCCCAACCTTCAACCTTCAACCCCTCAACCTTCAACTCCTAATCCTCCAACCTTAAACACCTCAACCTTCAACCTTCAAGCCCTCAACCTTCAACCTTCAACCCCTCAACCTTCAACCTCCAACCTTCAACCAATCAACCTTCAACCTTCAACTCCTCAACCTTCAACCTTTAACCCCTGAACCTTCGACCTTCAACCTTCAACCCCTCAACCTTCAACCTTCAACTCCTTCAACCTTCAACCTTTAACCTTCAACCCCTCAACTTTCAACCATCAACTCCTTCAACCTTCAACCTTTAACCCCTCAACCTTCGATCTTCAACCCCTTAACCTTCGACCTTCAACCCCTTCACCTTTAACTTTCAAACCCTCAACCTCCAACCTTCAACCCCTCAACCTTCAACCTTCAACTCCTTCAACCTTTAACCTTTAACCTTCAACCCCTCAACTTTCAACCTTCAACTTCTTCAACCTTCAACCTTTAACCACTCAACCTTCTACCTTCATCCTTCAAGCCCTCAACTTTCAACCTTCAACCAGCCAACCATCTATCTTTAACCCCTCAACCTTCGACCTTCAACCCCTTCACCTTTAACTTTCAAACCCTCAACCTTCAACCTTCTACCGCTCAACCTGTAACCTTCAACCAGTCAACCTTCAATCTTCAGTCCCTCAACTTTCAATCTTCAACCCCACAACCTTCAACCTTCAACCCCTCAACCATCAACCTTCAACTTCTCAACCTTCAACGTACAACCCCTCAACCTTCAACTCCTAAACCTCCAACCTTAAACACCTCAACCTTCAACCTTCAAGCCCTCAACCTTCAACCTTCAACCCCTCAACCTTTAACCTCCAACCTTCAACCCCTCAACCTTCAACCTTCAACTCCTCAACCTTCAACCTTCAACCCCTCAACCTTCAACTCCTAAACCTCCAACCTTAAACACCACAACCTTCAACCTTCAAGCCCTCAACCTTCAACCTTCAACCACTTAACCTTTAACCTTCAACCTCTCAACCTTCAACCTTCAACCTTCAACCCCTCAATCTTCAACCTTCAACCCCTCAATATTCAACCCCTTAACCTTCAACCTTCAACTTCCCAACCTTCAACTTTCAAGCCCTCAACCTTTAACCTTCAACCCCTCTAACTTCAACCTTCAACCCCTCAACCTTCAACCCATCAACCTTAAAACCTTCAACCCCTCAACCTTCAACCTTCAACATCTCAACCTTCAACCTTCAACCCCTCAACCTTCAACCTTCAACTCCTCAACCTTCAACCTTCAAACCCTCAACGTTCAACCTCCAACCTTCAACCCCTCAACCTTCAACCTTCAACTCCTTCAACCTTCAACCTTTAACCAATCAACCTTCGACCTTCAACCTTCAACCCCTCAACCTTCAACCTTCAACTCCTTCAACCTTCAACCTTTAACCTTCAACCCCTCAACTTTCAACCTTCAACTCCTTCAACCTTCAACCTTCAACCCCTCAACCTTCATCCTTCAACCCCTCAACCTTCAACCTTCAACCCCTCAACGTTCAACCTCCAACCTTCAACCCCTCAACCTTCAACCTTCAACTCCTTCAACCTTCAACCTTTAACCCATCAACCTTCGACCTTCAACCTTCAACCCCTCAACCTTCAACCTTCAACTCCTAAACCTCCAACCTTAAACACCTCAACCTTCAACCTTCATGCCCTCAACCTTCAACCTTCAAATCCCCAACATTCAGTCCCTCAACCTTCAACCTTCAACCACTTAACCTTTAACCTTCAACCTCTCAACCTTCAACCTTCAACCTTCAACCCCTCAATCTTCAACCTTCAACCCCTCAATATTCAACCCCTTAACCTTCAACCTTTAACTTCCCAACCTTTAACTTTCAAGCAATCAACCTTCAACCTTCAACCCCTCTAACTTCAACCTTCAACCCCTCAACCTTCAACCCATCAACCTTTAACCTACAACCCCTCAACCTTCAACCTTCAACCCCTCAACCTTCAACATTCAACCCCTCAACCTTCAACCTTCAACTCCTCATCCTTCAACCTTCAACCCCTCAACGTTCAACCTCCAACCTTCAACCCCTCAACCTTCAACCTTCAACTCCTTCAACCTTCAACCTTTAACCCCTCAACCTTCGACCTTCAACCTTCAACCCCTCAACCTTCAACCTTCAACTCCTCCAACCTTCAACCTTTAACCTTCAACCCCTCAACTTTCAACCTTCAACTCCATCAACCTTCAACCTTCAACCCCTCAACCTTCATCCTTCAACCCCTCAACCTTCAACCTTCAACCCCTCAACGTTCAACCTCCAACCTTCAACCCCTCAACCTTCAACCTTCAACTCCTTCAACCTTCAACCTTTAACCCCTCAACCTTCGACCTTCAACCTTCAACCCCTCAACCTTCAACCTTCAACTCCTTCAACCTTCAACCCTTTAACCTTCAACCCCTCAACTTTCAACCTTCAATTCCTTCAACCTTCAACCTTCAACCCATCAACCTTTAACCTTCAACCCCTCAACCTTCAACCTTCAACCCCTCAACCTTCAACCTTCAACCCCTCAACCTTCAACCTTCAACTCCTCAACCTTCAACCTTCAACCCCTCAACGTTCAACCTCCAACCTTCAACCCCTCAACCTTCAACCTTCAACTCCTTCAACCTTCAACCTTTAACCCCTGAACCTTCGACCTTCAACCTTCAACCCCTCAACCTTCAACCTTCAACTCCTTCAACCTTCAACCTTTAACCTTCAACCCCTCAACTTTCAACCATCAACTCCTTCAACCTTCAACCTTTAACCCCTCAACCTTCGATCTTCAACCCCTTAACCTTCGACCTTCAACCCCTTCACCTTTAACTTTCAAACCCTCAACCTCCAACCTTCAACCCCTCAACCTTCAACCTTCAACTCCTTCAACCTTTAACCTTTAACCTTCAACCCCTCAACTTTCAACCTTCAACTTCTTCAACCTTCAACCTTTAACCACTCAACCTTCTACCTTCATCCTTCAAGCCCTCAACTTTCAACCTTCAACCAGCCAACCATCTATCTTTAACCCCTCAACCTTCGACCTTCAACCCCTTCACCTTTAACTTTCAAACCCTCAACCTTCAACCTTCTACCGCTCAACCTGTAACCTTCAACCAGTCAACCTTCAATCTTCAGTCCCTTAACTTTCAATCTTCAACCCCACAACCTTCAACCTTCAACCCCTCAACCATCAACCTTCAACTTCTCAACCTTCAACCTTCAACCCCTCAACCTTCAACTCCTAATCCTCCAACCTTAAACACCTCAACCTTCAACCTTCAAGCCCTCAACCTTCAACCTTCAACCCCTCAACCTTCAACCTCCAACCTTCAACCAATCAACCTTCAACCTTCAACTCCTCAACCTTCAACCTTCAACCCCTCAACCTTCAACCTCCAACCTTCAACCCCTCAACCTTCAACCTTCAACTCCTTCAACCTTCAACCTTTAACAACTCAACCTTCGACCATCAACCTTCAACCCCTCAACCTTCAACCTTCGACTCCTTCAACGTTCAACCTTTAACCTTCAACCCCCCAACTTTCAACCTTCAACTCCTTCAACATTCAACCTTCAACCCCTCAACCTTCATCCTTCAACCCCTCAACCTTCATCCTTCAAGCCATCAACTTTCAACCTTCAACCACCCAACCATTTATCTTTAACCCCTCAATCTTCGACCTTCAACCCCTTAACCTTTAACTTTCAAACCCTCAACCTTCAACCTTCTACCCCTCAACCTGTAACCTTCAACCAGTCAACCTTCAATCTTCAGTCCCTCAACTTTCAATCTTCAACCCCACAACCTTCAACCTTCAACCCCTCAACCATCAACCTTCAACTTCTCAACCTTCAACCTTCAATCCCTCAACCTTCAACTCCTAAACCTCCAACCTTAAACACCTCAACCTTCAACCTTCAAGCCCTCAACCTTCAACCGTCAACTCCCCAACATTCAGTTCCTCAACATTCAACCTTCAACCACTTAACCTTTAACCTTCAACCTCTCACCCTTCAACCTTCAACCTTCAACCCCTCAGTCTTCAACCTTCAACCCCTCAATATTCAACCCCTTAACCTTCAACCTTCAACTTCCCAACCTTCAACCTTCAACCCCTTAACCTTCAACCCATCAACCTTTAACCTTCAACCCCTCAACCTTCAACCTTCAACTCCTTCAACCATCAACCTTTAACCTTCAACCCCTCAACTTCCAACCTTCAAATCCTTCAACCTTCAACCTTCAACCTTCAACCCCTCAACCTTCATCCTTTAACCCCTCAACCTTCAACCTTCAACCCCTCAACGTTCAACCTCCAACCTGCAACCCCTCAACCTTCAACTTTCAACTCCTTCAACCTTCAACCTTTAACCCCTCAACCTTCGATCTTTAACCCCTTAACCTTCAACCTTTAACCACTCGACCTTCAACCTTCATCCTTCAAGCCCTCAACTTTCAACCTTCAACCACCCAACCATTTATCTTTAACCCCTCAAACTTCGACCTTCAACCCCTTAACCTTTAACTTTCAAACCCTCAACCTTCAACCTTCTACCCCTCAACCTGTAACCATCAACCAGTCAACCTTCAATCTTCAGTCCCTCAACTTTCAATCTTCAACCCCACAACCTTCAACCTACAACCCCTCAACCATCAACCTTCAACTTCTCAACCTTCAACCTTCAACCCCTCAACCTTCAACTCCTAAACTTCCAAACTTAAACACCTCAACCTTCAACCTTCAAGCCCTCAACATTCAACCTTCAACTCCCCAACATTCAGTCCCTCAACCTTCAACCTTCAACCTTCAACCACTTAACCTTTAACCTTCAACCTCTCAATTTTCAACCTTCAACCTTCAACCTTCAACCCCTCAATCTTCAACCTTCAACCCCTCAATATTCAACACCTTAACCTTCAACCTTCAACTTCCCAACCTTCAACTTTCAAGCCCTCAACCTTCAACCTTCAACCCCTCTAACTTCAACCTTCAACCCCTCAACCTTCAACCCATCAACCTTTAACCTTCAACCCCTCAACCTTCAACCTTCAACCCCTCAACCTTCAACCTTCAACCCCTCAACCTTCAACCTTCAACTCCTCAACCTTCAACCTTCAACCCCTCAACGTTCAACCTCCAACCTTCAACCCCTCAACCTTCAACGTTCAACTCCTTCAACCTTCAACCTTTAACCCCTCAACCTTCGACCTTCAACCATCAACCCCTCAACCTTCAACCTTCAACTCCTTCAACCTTCAACCTTTAACTTTCAACCCCTCAACTTTCAACCTTCAACTCCTTCAACCTTCAACCTTCAACCCCTCAACCGTCATCCTTCAACCCCTCAACCTGCAACCTTCAACCCTTCAACGTTCAACCTCCAACCTTCAACCCCTCAACCTTCAACCTTCAACTCCTTCAACCTTCAACCTTTAACCCCTCAATCTTCGATCTTCAACCACTTAACCTTCAACCTTTAACCACTCAACCTTCTACCTTTATCCTTCAAGCCCTCAACTTTCAACCTTCCACCACACAACCATCTATCTTTAACCCCTCAACCTTCGACCTTCAACCCCTTCACCTTTAACTTTCAAACCCTCAACCGTCAACCTTCTACCGCTCAACCTGTAACCTTCAACCAGTCAACCTTCAATCTTCAGTCCCTCAACTTTCAATCTTCAACCCCACGACCTTCAACCTTCAACCCCTCAACCATCAACCTTCAACTTCTCAACCTTCAACCTTCAACCCCTCAACCTTCAACTCCTAAACCTCCAACCTTAAACACCTCAACCTTCAACCTTCAAGCCCTCAACCTTCAACCTTCAACTCCCCAACATTCAGTCCCTGAACCTTCAACCTTCAACCACTTAACCTTTAACCTTCAACCTCTCAACCTTCGACATTCAACATTTAACCCCTGCACCTTTAACCTTCCACCCGTTAACCTTCAGCATTCAACATTTAACCCCTGCACCTTTAACTTTCCACCCGTTAACCTTCAACCTTCAACCTTCAACCCCTCAACCTGCACCCTTCAACCTCTCAACCTTCAACCTTTAACTCCTCAACCCTTCAACCTATAACCTTCAACCCCTCAACTTTCAACCTTCAACCCCTCAACTTTCAACTTTCAACCTTCAACTCCTCAACCTGCAACCTTCAACCTGTCAGACTTCAACATTTAACTCCTCAACCTTCAACCCCACAACCCCTCAGCCACCAACCTTCAACTCCTCAACCTTCCACCTTCAACCTCTCAGACTTCAACATTTAACTCCTCAACCTTCAACCCCTCAAACCCTCAGCCACCAACCTTCAACCCCTCAACCTTCAACAATTGTAATTGTAATTGTAATTGTAATTGCCATTGTAATTGTAATTGTAATTGTAATTGTAATTGTAATTGTAATTGTAATTGTAATTGTAGTTGTAATTGTAATTGTAATTATAATTGTAATTGTAATTGTAATTGTAATTGTAATTGTAATTGTACTTGTGATTGTAATTGTAATTGTAATTGTAAGTTTATTGTAATTGTGATTGTAATTGTAATTGTAATTGTAATTGTAATTGTAATTGTAATTGTCATTGTAATTGTAATTGTAATTGTAATTGTAATTGTAATTGTAATTGTAATTGTAATTGTAATTGTAATTGTAATTGTAATTGTAATTGTAATTGTAATTGTAGCTGTAATTGTAATTGTAATTGTAATTGTAGTTGTAATTGTAATTGTAATTGTAATTGTAATTGTAATTGTAATTGTAATTGTAATTGTAATTGTAATTGTAATTGTAACTGTAACTGTAATTGTAATTGTAATTGTAATTGTAATTGTAATTGTAATTGTAATTGTAATTGTAATTGTAATTGTAATTGTAATTGTAATTGTAATTGTAATTGTAATTGTAATTGTAATTGTAATTGTAATTGTAATTGTAATTGTAATTGTAATTGTAATTGTAATTGTAATTGTAATTGTAATTGTAATTGTAATTGTAATTGTAATTGTAATTGTAATTGTAATTGTAATTGTAATTGTAATTGTAATTGTAATTGTAATTGTAATGGTAATTGTAATTGTAATTGTAATTGTAATTGTAATTGTAATTGTAATTGTAATTTTAATTGTAATTGTAATTGTAATTGTAATTGTAATTGTAATTGTAATTGTAATTGTAATTGTAATTGTAATTGTACTTGTAATTGTAATTGTAATTGTAATTGTAATTGTAATTGTAATTGTAATTGTAATTGTAATTGTAATTGTAATTGTAATTGCAATTGTAATTGTAATTGTAATTGTAATTGTAATTGTAATTGTAAATGTAATTGTAATTGTAATTGTAATTGTAATTGTAAATGTAATTGTAATTGTAATTGTAATTGTAATTGTAATTGTAATTGTAATTGTAATTGTAATTGTAATTGTAATTGTAATTGTAATTGTAATTGTAATTGTAATTGTAATTGTAATTGTAATTGTAATTGTAATTGTAATTGTAATTGTAATTGTAATTGTAATTGTAATTGTAATTGTAATTGTAATTGTAATTGTAATTGTAATTGTAATTGTAATTGTAATTGTAATTGTAATTGTAATTGTAATTGTAATTGTAATTGTATTTGTAATTGTAATTGTAAATGTAATTGTAATTGTAATTGTAATTGTAATTGAAATTGTAATTGTAATTGTAATTGTAATTGTAATTGTAATTGTAATTGTAATTGTAATTGTAATTGTAATTGTAATTGTAATTGTAATTGTAATTGTAATTGTAATTGTAATTGTAATTGTAATTGTAATTGTAATTGTAATTGTAATTGTAATTGTAATTGTAATTGTAATTGTAATTGTAATTGTAATTGTAATTTTAATTGTAATTGTAAATGTAATTGTAATTGTAATTGTAATTGTAATTGTAATTGTAATTGTAATTGTAATTGTAATTGTAATTGTAATTGTAATTGTAATTGTAATTGTAATTGTAATTGTAATTGTAATTGTAATTGTAATTGTAATTGTAATTGTAATTGTAATTGTAATTCTAATTGTAATTGTAATTGTAATTGTATTTGCAATTGTCATTGTAATTGTAATTGTAATTGTAATTGTAATTGTAATTGTAATTGTAATTGTAATTGTAATTGTAATTGTAATTGTATTTGCAATTTTCATTGTAATTGTAATTGTAATTGTAATTGTAATTGTAATTGTAATTGTAATTGTAATTGTAATTGTAATTGTCATTCTAATTGTAATTGTAATTGTAATTGTAATTGTAATTGTAAATGTAATTGTAATTGTAATTGTAATTGTAATTGTAATTGTAATTGTAATTGTAATTGTAATTGTAATTGTAATTGTAATTGTAATTGTAAATGTAATTGTAATTGTAATTGTAATTGTAATTGTAATTGTAATTGTAATTGTAATTGTAATTGTAATTGTAATTGTAATTGTAATTGTAATTGTAATTGTAATTGTAATTGTAATTGTAATTGTAATTGTAATTGTAATTGTAATTGTAATTGTAATTGTAATTGTAATTGAAATTGTAATTGTAATTGTAATTGTAATTGTAATTGTAATTGTAATTGTAATTGTAATTGTAATTGTAATTGTAATTGTAATTGTAATTGTAATTGTAATTGTAATTGTAATTGTAGTTGTAAATGTACTTGTAATTGTAATTGTAATTGTAATTGTAATTGTAATTGTAATTTTAATTGTAATTGTAATTGTCATTGTATTTGCAATTGTAATTGTAATTGTAATTGTAATTGTAATTGTAATTGTAATTGTAATTGTAATTGTAATTGTAATTGTAATTGTAATTGTAATTGTAATTGTAATTGTAATTGTAATTGTAATTGTAATTGTTATTGTAATTGTAATTGTAATTGTAATTGTAATTGTAATTGTAATTGTAATTGTAATTGTAATTGTAATTGTAATTGTAATTGTAATTGTAATTGTAATTGTAATTGTAATTGTAATTGTAATTGTAATTGTAATTGTAATTGTAATTGTAATTGTAATTGTATTTGTAATTTTAATTGTAATTGTAATTGTAATTGTAATTGTAGTTGTAATTGTAATTGTAATTGTAATTGTGGTTGTAATTGTAATTGTAATTGTAATTGTAATTGTAATTGTAATTGTAATTGTAATTGTAATTGTAATTGTAATTGTAATTGTAATTTTAATTGTAATTGTAATTGTAATTGTAATTGTAATTGTAATTGTAATTGTAATTGTAATTGTAATTGTAATTGTAATTGTAATAGTAATTGTAATTGTAATTGTAATTGTAATTGTAATTGTAATTGTAATTGTAATTGTAATTGTAATTGTAATTGTAATTGTAATTGTAATTGTAATTGTAATTGTAATTGTAATTGTAATTGTAATTGTAATTGTAATTGTAATTGTAATTGTAATTGTAATTGTAATTGTAATTGTAATTGTAATTGTAATTGTAATTGTAATTGTAATTGTAATTGTAATTGTAATTGTAATTGTAATTGTAATGGTAATTGTAATTGTAATTGTAATTGTAATTGTAATTGTAATTGTAATTTTAATTGTAATTGTAATTGTAATTGTAATTGTAATTGTAATTGTAATTGTAATTGTAATTGTAATTGTAATTGTACTTGTAATTGTAATTGTAATTGTAATTGTAATTGTAATTGTAATTGTAATTGTAATTGTAATTGTAATTGTAATTGTAATTGCAATTGTAATTGTAATTGTAATTGTAATTGTAATTGTAATTGTACATGTAATTGTAATTGTAATTGTAATTGTAATTGTAAATGTAATTGTAATTGTAATTGTAATTGTAATTGTAATTGTAATTGTAATTGTAATTGTAATTGTAATTGTAATTGTAATTGTAATTGTAATTGTAATTGTAATTGTAATTGTAATTGTAATTGTAATTGTAATTGTAATTGTAATTGTAATTGTAATTGTAATTGTAATTGTAATTGTAATTGTAATTGTAATTGTAATTGTAATTGTAATTGTAATTGTAATTGTAATTGTATTTGTAATTGTAATTGTAAATGTAATTGTAATTGTAATTGTAATTGTAATTGAAATTGTAATTGTAATTGTAATTGTAATTGTAATTGTAATTGTAATTGTAATTGTAATTGTAATTGTAATTGTAATTGTAATTGTAATTGTAATTGTAATTGTAATTGTAATTGTAATTGTAATTGTAATTGTAATTGTAATTGTAATTGTAATTGTAATTGTAATTGTAATTGTAATTGTAATTGTAATTGTAATTGTAATTTTAATTGTAATTGTAAATGTAATTGTAATTGTAATTGTAATTGTAATTGTAATTGTAATTGTAATTGTAATTGTAATTGTAATTGTAATTGTAATTGTAATTGTAATTGTAATTGTAATTGTAATTGTAATTGTAATTGTAATTGTAATTGTAATTGTAATTGTAATTGTAATTGTAATTGTAATTGTAATTGTATTTGCAATTGTCATTGTAATTGTAATTGTAATTGTAATTGTAATTGTAATTGTAATTGTAATTGTAATTGTAATTGTAATTGTAATTGTATTTGCAATTTTCATTGTAATTGTAATTGTAATTGTAATTGTAATTGTAATTGTAATTGTAATTGTAATTGTAATTGTAATTGTCATTCTAATTGTAATTGTAATTGTAATTGTAATTGTAATTGTAAATGTAATTGTAATTGTAATTGTAATTGTAATTGTAATTGTAATTGTAATTGTAATTGTAATTGTAATTGTAATTGTAATTGTAATTGTAAATGTAATTGTAATTGTAATTGTAATTGTAATTGTAATTGTAATTGTAATTGTAATTGTAATTGTAATTGTAATTGTAATTGTAATTGTAATTGTAATTGTAATTGTAATTGTAATTGTAATTGTAATTGTAATTGTAATTGTAATTGTAATTGAAATTGTAATTGTAATTGTAATTGTAATTGTAATTGTAATTGTAATTGTAATTGTAATTGTAATTGTAATTGTAATTGTAATTGTAATTGTAATTGTAATTGTAATTGTAATTGTAATTGTAGTTGTAAATGTACTTGTAATTGTAATTGTAATTGTAATTGTAATTGTAATTGTAATTTTAATTGTAATTGTAATTGTCATTGTATTTGCAATTGTAATTGTAATTGTAATTGTAATTGTAATTGTAATTGTAATTGTAATTGTAATTGTAATTGTAATTATAATGGTAATTGTAATTGTAATTGTAATTGTAATTGTAATTGTAATTGTAATTGTAATTGTAATTGTAATTGTAATTGTAATTGTAATTGTAATTGTAATTGTAATTGTAATTGTAATTGTAATTGTAATTGTAATTGTAATTGTTATTGTAATTGTAATTGTAATTGTAATTGTAATTGTAATTGTAATTGTAATTGTAATTGTAATTGTAATTGTAATTGTAATTGTAATTGTAATTGTAATTGTAATTGTAATTGTAATTGTAATTGTAATTGTAATTGTAATTGTAATTGTAATTGTAATTGTATTTGTAATTTTAATTGTAATTGTAATTGTAATTGTAATTGTAGTTGTAATTGTAATTGTAATTGTAATTGTGGTTGTAATTGTAATTGTAATTGTAATTGTAATTGTAATTGTAATTGTAATTGTAATTGTAATTGTAATTGTAATTGTAATTGTAATTGTAATTGTAATTGTAATTGTAATTGTAATTGTAATTGTAATTGTAATTGTAATTGTAATTGTAATTGTAATTGTAATTGTAATTGTAATTGTAATTGTAATTGTAATTGTAATTGTAATTGTAATTGTAATTGTAATTGTAATTGTAATTGTAATTGTAATTGTAATTGTAATTGTAATTGTAATTGTAATTGTAATTGTAATTGTAATTCTAATTGTAATTGTAATTGCAATTGTAATTGTAATTGTAATTGTAATTGTAATTGTAATTGTAAACGATAATTGTAATTGTAATTGTAATTGTAATTGTAATTGTAATTGTAAATGTAATTGTAATTGTAATTGTAATTGTAATTGTAATTGTAATTGTAATTGTAATTGTAATTGTAATTGTAATTGTAATTGTAATTGTAATTGTAATTGTAATTGTAATTGTAATTGTAATTGTAATTGTAATTGTAATTGTAATTGTAATTGTAATTGTAATTGTAATTGTAATTGTAATTGTAATTGTAATTGTAATTGCAATTACAATTACAATTACAATTACAATTACAATTACAAGGTTGAAGGTTGTGGTGTTTAAGGTTGGAGGTTTAGGAGTTGAAGGTTGAGGGGTTGAAGGTTGAAGGTTGAGGAGTTGAAGGTTGAAGGTTGAGGGGTTGAAGGTTGGAGGTTGAAGGTTGAGGGGTTGCCGGTTGAAGGTTGAGGGCTTGAAGGTTGAAGGTTGAGGTGTTTAAGGTTGGAGGTTTAGGAGTTGAAGGTTGAGGGGTTGAAGGTTGAAGGTTGAGAAGTTGAAGGTTGATGGTTGAGGGGTTGAAGGAGTTGAAGGTTGAAAGTTGAGGGGTTGAAGGTTAAAGGGTTGAAGGTTGAAGGAGTTGAAGGTTGAAGGTCGAAGGTTGCGGGGTTAAAGGTTGAAGGTTGAAGGAGTTGAAGGTTGAAGGTTGAAGGTTGAGGGGTTGAAGGTTGGAGGTTGAACGTTGAGGGGTTGAAGGTTGAAGGTTGAGGGGTTGAAGGATGAAGGTTGAGGGGTTGAAGGTTGAAGGTTGATGGAGTTGAAGGTTGAAAGTTGAGGGGTTGAAGGTTAAAGGTTGAAGGTTGGAGGAGTTGAAGGTTGAAGGTTGAGGGGTTGAAGGTTGAAGGTCGAAGGTTGAGGGGTTAAAGGTTGAAGGTTGAAGGAGTTGAAGGTTGAAGGTTGAGGGCTTGAAGGTTGGAGGTTGAACGTTGAGGGGTTGAAGGTTGAAGGATGAGGAGTTGAAGGTTGAAGGTTGAGGGGTTGAATGTTGAAGGTTGAGGGGTTGAAGGTTGAAGGTTGAGGGGTTGTAGGTTAAAGGTTGATGGGTTGAAGGTTGAGGGGTTGAAGGTTGAAGTTAGAGGGGTTGAAGGTTGAAGGTTGATTGCTTGAAAGTTAAAGGTTGGGAAGTTAAAGGTTGAAGGTTAAGGGGTTGAATATTGAGGGGTTGAAGGTTGAAGATTGAGGGATTGAAGGTTGAAGGTTGAAGGTTGAGAGGTTGAAGGTTAAAGGTTAAGTGGTTGAAGGTTGAAGGTTGAGGGACTGAATGTTGGGGATTTGAAGGTTGAAGGTTGAGGGCTTGAAGGTTGAAGGTTGAGGTGTTTAAGGTTGGAGGTTTAGGAGTTGAAGGTTAAAGGTTGAGGGGTTGAAGGTTGAAGGTCGAAGGTTGAGGGGTTAAAGGTTGAAGGTTGAAGGAGTTGAAGGTTGAAGGTTGAGGGGTTGAAGGTTGGAGGTTGAACGTTGAGGGGTTGAAGGTTGAAGGTTGACTGGTTAAAGGATGAAGGTTGAGGGGTTGAAGGTTGAAGGTTGAAGGAGTTGATGGTTGAAAGTTGAGCGGTAGAAGGTTGAAGGTTGAGGGTTTGAAAGTAAAAGGTGAAGGGGTTGAAGGTCGAAGGTTGAGGGGTTAAAGATAGATGGTTGGCTGGTTGAAGGTTGAAAGTTGAGGGCTTGAAGGATGAAGGTAGAAGGTTGAGTGGTTAAAGGTTGAAGGTTGAAGAAGTTGAAGGTTGAAAGTTGAGGGGTAGAAGGTTAAAGGTTAAAGGTTGAAGGAGTTGAAGGTTGAAGGTTAAGGGGTTGAAGGTTGGAGGTTGAGGGTTTGAAAGTTAAAGGTGAAGGGGTTGAAGGTCGAAGGTTAAGGGGTTGAAGATCGAAGGTTGAGGGGTTAAAGGTTGAAGGTTGAAGGAGTTGATGGTTGAAAGTTGAGGGGTTGAAGGTTAAAGGTTGAAGGTTGAAGGAGTTGAAGGTTGAAGGTTGAGGGGTTGAAGGTTGAAGGTCGAAGGTTCAGGGGTTAAAGGTTGAAGGTTGAAGGAGTTGAAGGTTGAAGGTTGAGGGGTTGAAGGTTGGAGGTTGAACGTTGAGGGGTTGAAGGTTGAAGGTTGAGGAGTTGAAGGTTGAAGGTTGAGGGGTTGAAGGTTGAAGGTTGAGGGGTTGAAGGTTGAAGGTTGAAGGTTGAGGGGTTGAAGGTTAAGGGTTGATGGGTTGAAGGTTGAAGGTTGAAGGTTGAAGGTTGAGGGGTTGCAGGTTAAGGGTTGATGGGTTGAAGGTTGAAGGTTGAAGGAGTTGAAGATTGAAAGTTGAGGGGTTGAAGGTTAAAGGTTTGAAGGTTGAAGGAGTTGAAGGTTGAAGGTTGGGGGGTTGAAGGTTGAAGGTCGAAGGTTGAGGGGTTAAAGGTTGAAGGTTGAAGGAGTTGAAGGTTGAAGGTTGAGGGGTTGAAGGTTGGAGGTTGAACGTTGAGGGGTTGAAGGTTGAAGGTTGAGGGGTTGAAGGATGAAGGTTGAGGGGTTGAAGGTTGAAGGTTGAAGGAGTTGAAGGTTGAAAGTTGAGGGGTTGAAGGTTAAAGGTTGAAGGTTGGAGGAGTTGAAGGTTGAAGGTTGAGGGGTTGAAGGTTGAAAGGCGAAGGTTGAGGGGTTAAAGGTTGAAGGTTGAAGGAGTTGAATGTCGAAGGTTGAAGGGTTGAAGGTTGGAGGTTGAACGTTGAGGGGTTGAAGGTTGAAGGATGAGGAGTTGAAGGTTGAAGGTTGAGGGGTTGAATGTTGAAGGTTGAGGGGTTGAAGGTTGAAGGTGGAGGGGTTGTAGGTTAAAGGTTGATGGGTTGAAGGTTGAGGGGTTGAAGGTTGAAGTTAGAGGGGTTGAAGGTTGAAGGTTGAGGGCTTGAAAGTTAAAGGTTGGGAAGTTAAAGGTTGAAGGTTAAGGGGTTGAATATTGAGGGGTTGAAGGTTGAAGATTGAGGGGTTGAAGGTTGAAGGTTGAAGGTTGAGAGATTGAAGGTTAAAGGTTAAGTGGTTGAAGGTTGAAGGTTGAAGGTTGAGGGACTGAATGTTGGGGATTTGAAGGTTGAAGGTTGAGGGCTTGAAGGTTGAAGGTTGAGGTGTTTAAGGTTTGGAGGTTTAGGAGTTGAAGGTTGAAGGTTGAGGGGTTGAAGGTTGAAGGTCGAAGGTTGAGGGGTTAAAGGTTGAATGTTGAAGGAGTTGAAGGTTGAAGGTTGAGGGGTTGAAGGTTATAGGTTGAACGTTGAGGGGTTGAAGGTTGAAGGTTGAGGGGTTGAAGGATGAAGGTTGAGGGGCTGAAGGTTGAAGGTTGAAGGAGTTGAAGGTTGAAAGTTGAGGGGTTGAAGGTTAAAGGTTGAAGGTTGAAGGAGTTGAAGGTTGAAGGTTGAGGGGTTGAAGGTTGAAGGTCGAAGGTTGATTGGTTAAAGGTTGAAGGTTGAAGAAGTTGAAGGTTGAAGGTTGAGGGGTTGAAGGTTGGAGGTTGAACGTTGAGGGGTTGAAGGTTGAAGGTTGAGGAGTTGAAGGTTGAAGGTTGAGGGGTTGAAGGTTGAAGGTTGAGGGGTTGAAGGTTGAAGGTTGAGGGGTTGAAGGTTAAAGGTTGATGGGTTGAAGGTTGAGGGGTTGAAGGTTGAAGTTAGAGGGGTTGAAGGTTGAAGGTTGAGGGCTTGAAAGTTGAAGGTTGGGAAGTTGAAGGTTGAAGGTTAAGGGGTTGAATATTGAGGGGTTGAAGGTTGAAGATTGAGGGGTTGAAGATTGAAAGTTGAGAGACTGAAGATTGAAGGTTGACTGGTTGAAGGTTACAGGTTGAGGTTTAGAAGGTTGAAGGTTGAGGGTTTGAAAGTTAAACGTTAAGGGGTTGAAGGTCGAAGGTTGAGGGGTTAAAGATAAATGGTTGGGTGGTTGAAGGTTGAAAGTTGAGGGCTTGAAGGATGAAGGTTGAAGGTCGAGTGGTTAAAGGTTGAAGGTTAAGCGGTTGAAGATCGAAGGTTGAGGGGTTAAAGGTTGAAGGTTGAAGGAGTTGAAGGTTGAAGGTTGAAGGAGTTGAAGGTTGACAGTTGAGGGGTTGAAGGTTGAAGGTTGAGGGGTTGAAGGTTGAAGGTTGAAGGTTGAAGGAGTTGAAGGTTGAAGGTTGAGGGGTTGAAGGTTGAAGGTCGAAGGTTGAGGGGTTGAATTTTGAAGGTTGAAGGAGTTGAATGTTGAAGGTTGTGGGGTTGAAGGTTGGAGGTTGAAGGTTGAGGGGTTGAAGGTTGGAGGTTGAGGAGTTGAAGGTTGAAGGTTGAGGGGTTGAAGGTTGGAGGTTGAAGATTGAGGGGTTGAAGGTTGAAGGTTGAGGGGTTGAAGGTTAAAGGTTGATGGGTTGAAGGTTGAGGGGTTGAAGGTTGAAGTTAGAGGGGTTGAAGGTTGAAGGTTGAGGGCTTGAAAGTTGAAGGTTGGGAAGTTGAAGTTTGAAGGTTAAGGGGTTGAATATTGAGAGGTTGAGGGTTGAAGATTGAGGGGTTGAAGGTTGAAGGTTGAAGGTTGAGAGGTTGAAGGTTAAAGGTTAAGTGGTTGAAGGTTGAAGGTTGAGGGACTGAATGTTGGGGAGTTGAAGGTTGAAGGTTGAGGGCTTGAAGGTTGAAGGTTGAGGTGTTTAAGGTTGGAGGTTTAGGAGTTGAAGGTTGAGGGGTTGAAGGTTGAAGGTTGAGAAGTTGAAGGTTGAAGGTTGAGGGGTTGAAGGTTGAAGGTTGTGGGGTTTAAGATTGTAAGGTGAGGGACTGAAGATTGAAGGTTGACTGGTTGAAGGTTACAGGTTGAGGGGTTGAAGGTTAAAGGTTGATGGGTTGAAGGTTGAGGGGTTGAAGGTTGAAGTTAGAGGGGTTGAAGGTTGAAGGTTGAGGGCTTGAAAGTTAAAGGTTGGGAAGTTGAAGGTTGAAGGTTAAGGGGTTGGATATTGAGCGGTCGAAGGTTGAAGATTGAGGGGTTGAAGGTTTGAGGTTGAAGGTTGAGAGGTTGAAGGTTAAAGGTTTAGTGGTTGAAGGTTGAAGATTGAGGGATTGAATGTTGGGGAGTTGAAGGTTGAAGGTTGAGGGTTTGAAGGTTGAAGGTTGAGGTGTTTAAGGTTGGAGGTTTAGGAGTTAAAGGTTGAGGGGTTGAAGGTTGAAGGTTGAGAAGTTGAAGGTTGATGGTTGAGGGGTTGAAGGTTGAAGGTTGTGGGGTTTAAGATTGAAAGTTGAGGGACTGAAGATTAAAGGTTGACTGGTTGAAGGTTACAGGTTGAGGGGTAGAAGGTTGAAGGTTGAGGGTTTGAAAGTTAAAGGTTAAGGGGATGAAGGTCGAAGGTTGAGGGATTAAAGATAGATGGTTGGGTGGTTGAAGGTTGAAAGTTGAGGGCTTGAAGGATGAAGGTTGAAGGTTGAGTGGTTAAAGGTTGAAGGTTAAGCGGTTGAAGATCGAAGGTTGAGGGGTTAAAGGCTGAAGGTTGAAGGAGTTGAAGGTTGAAGGTTGAGGGGTTGAAGGTTGGAGGTTGAACGTTGAGGCGTTGAACGTTGAAGGTTGAGGGGTTGAAGGATGAAGGTTGAGGGGTTGAAGGTTGAAGATTGAAGGAGTTGAAGGTTGAAAGTTGAGGGGTTGAAAGTTAAAGGTTGAATGTTGAAGGAGTTGAAGGTTGAAGGTTGAGGGGTTGAAGGTTGAAGGTCGAAGCTTGAGGGGTTAAAGGTTCAAGGTTGCAGGTTGAGGGGTTGAAGGTTGGAGGTTGAAGGTTGAGGGGTTGAAGGTTGAAGGTTGAGGAGTTGAAGGTTGAAGGTTGAGGGGTTGAAGATTGGAGGTTGAAGGTTGAGAGGTTGAAGGTTGAAGGTTGAGGGGTTGAAGGTTAAAGGTTGATGGGTTGAAGGTTGAGGGGTTGAAGGTTGAAGTTAGAGGGGTTGAAGGTTGAAAGGTTGAAGGTTGAAGGTTGCAGGTTGGAGGTTGAAGGTTGAAGGTTGAAGGTTGAAGGTTGAAGTTTGAGGCGTTGAACGTTGAAGGTTGAAGGTTAAACGTTGAAGTTTGAGGGGTTGGAAGTTGAAGGTGTAGGGGTTGAAGGTTGAAGGTTGAAGGTTGAGGGGTTGATTGTACAAAGTTGAAGTGTTTAAGATTGATTGTTTAGGAATTGAAGGTTCAGGGGTTGAAGGTTGAAGGTTGAGGTGTTGGAGGTTGATCGTTGAGGGGTTGAAGGTTGAAGGTTAAGGGGGGAACATTGAAGGTTAAAGATTGAGGGGTTGAAAGTTAAAGATTGAGAGGCTGAAGTATAAAGGTTGAGGGGTCGAAAGTTGAAGGTATGAAGATTAAAGGTTGAGTGGTTGTAGGTTGAAGGTTGAGGGGTCGAAGTTTGAAGGTTGAGGGGTTGAAGGTTGAAGGTTGAAGGTTGAGGGGTAGAAGGTTGAAGGCTGAGTGTTTGAAAGTTAAAGGTTAAGGGGTTGAAGGTCTAAGGTAGAGGAGTTAAAGATAGATGGTTGGGTGGTTGAAGGTTGAAAGTTGAGGGTTTGAAGGATGAAAGTTGAAGGTTGAGTGGTTAAAGGTTGAAGGTTAAGGGGTTGAAGATCGAAGGTTGTGGGGTTAAAGGTTGAAGGTTGAAGGTTGAAGGTTGAGGGGTGAAGGTTGGAGGTTGAACGTTGAGGGGTTGAAGGTTGAAGGTTGAGGTGTTGAAGGATGAAGGTTGAGGGGTTGAAGGTTTGAGGCTGAAGATTGAGGGGTTGAAGGTTAAAGGTTAAGTGGTTGAAGGTTGAAGGTTAAGTTACTGAATGTTGGGGAGTTAAATGTTGAAGTCTGACAGGTTGAAGGTTGAAGGTTGAGGGGTTGAAGGTTGGAGGTTGAACGTTGAGGGGTTGAAGGTTGAAGGTTGAGGGGTTGAAGGATGAAGGTTGAGGGGTTGAAGGTTGAAGGTTGAAGGTTGAAGGAGTTGAAGGTTGAAGGTTGAGGGGTTGAAGGTCGAAGGTTGAGGGGTTAAAGGTTGAAGGTTGAAGGAGTTGAAGGTTGAAGGTTGAGGGGTTGAAGGTTGGAGGTTGAAGGTTGAGGGGTTGAAGGTTGAAGGTTGAGGAGTTGAAGGTTGAAGGTTGAGGGGTTGAAGGTTGCAGGTTGAAGGTTGAGGGGTTGAAGGTTGAAGGTTGAGGGGTTGAAGGTTGAAGTTAGAGGGGTTGAAGGTTGAAGGTTGAGGGGTTGAAAGTTGAATTTTGGGAAGTTGAAGGCTGAAGGTTAAGGGGTTGAACAGTGAGGGGTTGAAGGTTGAAGATTGAGGGGTTGAAGGTTGAAGGTTGAAGGTTGAGAGGTTGAAGGTTAAAGGTTAAGTGGTTGAAGGTTGAATGTTGAGGGACTGAATGTTGGGGAGTTGAAGGTTGAAGGTTGAGGGCTTGAAGGTTGAAGGTTGAGAAGTTGAAGTTTGATGGTTGAGGGGTTGAAGGTTGAATGTTGTGGGGTTTAAGATTGAAAGTTGAAGGACTGAAGATTGAAGGTTGACTGGTTGAAGGTTACAGGTTGAGGGGTAGAAGGTTGAAGGTTGGTGGTTTGAAAGTTAAAGGTTAAGGGGTTGAAGGTCGAAGGTTGAGGGGTTAAAGATAGATGGTTGGGTGGTTGAAGGTTGAAAGTTGAGGGCTTGAAGGATGAAGGTTGAAGCTTGAATGGTTAAAGGTTGAAGGTTAAGCGGTTGAAGATCGAAGGTTGGGGGATTAAAGGTTGAAGGTTGAAGGAGTTGAAGGTTGAAGGTTGAGGGGTTGAAGGTTGGAGGTTGAACGTTGAGGGGTCGAAGGTTGAAGGTTGAGGGGTTGAAGGATGAAGGTTGAGGGGTTGAAGGTTGAAGGTTGAAGGAGTTGAAGGTTGAAAGTTGAGGGTTTGAAGGTTAAAGGTTGAAGGTTGAAGGAGTTGAAGGTTGAAGGTTGAGGGGTTGAAGGTTGAAGGTTGAAGGTTGAGGAGCTGAAGGTTTAAGGTTGAGGGTTTGAAGGTTGGAGGTTGAAGGTTGAGGGGTTGAAGGTTGAAGGTTGAGGGGTTGAAGGTTAAAAGTTGATGGGCTGAAGGTTGAGGGGTTGAAGGTTGAAGTTACAGCGGTTGAATGTTGAAATGTTGAAGGTTGAGGGGTTGAAGGTTGAAGGTTGAGGGGTTGTAGGTTAAAGGTTGATGGGTTGAAGGTTGAGGGGTTGAAGGTTGAAGTTAGAGGGGTTGAAGGTTGAAGGTTGATTGCTTGAAAGTTAAAGGTTGGGAAGTTATAGGTTGAAGGTTAAGGGGTTGAATATTGAGGGGTTGAAGGTTGAAGATTGAGGGGTTGAAGGTTGAAGGTTGAAGGTTGAGAGGTTGAAGGTTAAAGGTTAAGTGGTTGAAGGTTGAAGGTTGAGGGACTGAATGTTGGGGATTTGAAGGTTGAAGGTTGAGGGCTTGAAGGTTGAAGGTTGAGGTGTTTAAGGTTGGAGGTTTAGGAGTTGAAGGTTAAAGGTTGAGGGGTTGAAGGTTGAAGGTCGAAGGTTGAGGGGTTAAAGGTTGAAGGTTGAAGGAGTTGAAGGTTGAAGGTTGAGGGGTTGAAGGTTGGAGGTTGAACGTTGAGGGGTTGAAGGTTGAAGGTTGAGGGGTTGAAGGATGAAGGTTGAGGGGTTGCAGGTTGAAGGTTGAAGGAGTTGAAGGTTGAAAGTTGAGCGGTAGAAGGTTGAAGGTTGAGGGTTTGAAAGTTAAAGGTGAAGGGGTTGAAGGTCGAAGGTTGAGGGGTTAAAGATAGATGGTTGGCTGGTTGAAAGTTGAAAGTTGAGGGCTTGAAGGATGAAGGTAGAAGGTTGAGTGGTTAAAGGTTGAAGGTTGAAGAAGTTGAAGGTTGAAAGTTGAGGGGTTGAAGGTTAAAGGTTAAAGGTTGAAGGAGTTGAAGGTTGAAGGTTGAGGGGTTGAAGGTTGGAGGTTGAGGGTTTGAAAGTTAAAGGTGAAGGGGTTGAAGGTCGAAGGTTAAGGGGTTGAAGATCGAAGGTTGAGGGGTTAAAGGTTGAACGTTGAAGGAGTTGATGGTTGAAAGTTGAGGGGTTGAAGGTTAAAGGTTGAAGGTTGAAGGAGTTGAAGGTTGAAGGTTGAGGGGTTGAAGGTTGAAGGTAGAAGGTTCAGGGGTTAAAGGTTGAAGGTTGAAGGAGTTGAAGGTTGAAGGTTGAGGGGTTGAAGGTTGGAGGTTGAACGTTGAGGGGTTGAAGGTTGAAGGTTGAGGAGTTGAAGGTTGAAGGTTGAGGGGTTGAAGGTTGAAGGTTGAGGGGTTGAAGGTTGAAGGTTGAGGGGTTGAAGGTTAAAGGTTGATGGGTTGAATGTTGAAGGTTGAAGGAGTTGAAGATTGAAAGTTGAGGGGTTGAAGGTTAAAGGTTTGAAGGTTGAAGGAGTTGAAGGTTGAAGGTTGGGGGGTTGAAGGTTGAAGGTCGAAGGTTGAGGGGTTAAAGGTTGAAGGTTGAAGGAGTTGAAGGTTGAAGGTTGAGGGGTTGAAGGTTGGAGGTTGAACGTTGAGGGGTTGAAGGTTGAAGGTTGAGGGGTTGAAGGATGAAGGGTGAGGGGTTGAAGGTTGAAGGTTGAAGGAGTTGAAGGTTGAAAGTTGAGGGGTTGAAGGTTAAAGGTTGAAGGTTGGAGGAGTTGAAGGTTGAAGGTTGAGGGGTTGAAGGTTGAAGGTCGAAGGTTGAGGGGTTAAAGGTTGAAGGTTGAAGGAGTTGAAGGTCGAAGGTTGAGGGGTTGAAGGTTGGAGGTTGAACGTTGAGGGGTTGAAGGTTGAAGGATGAGGAGTTGAAGGTTGAAGGTTGAGGGGTTGAATGTTGAAGGTTGAGGGGTTGAAGGTTGAAGGTTGAGGGGTTGTAGGTTAAAGGTTGATGGGTTGAAGGTTGAGGGGTTGAAGGTTGAAGTTAGAGGGGTTGAAGGTTGAAGGTTGAGGGCTTGAAAGTTAAAGGTTGGGAAGTTAAAGGTTGAAGGTTAAGGGGTTGAATATTGAGGGGTTGAAGGTTGAAGATTGAGGGGTTGAAGGTTGAAGGTTAAGTGGTTGAAGGTTGAAGGTTGAGGGACTGAATGTTGGGGATTTAAAGGTTGAAGGTTGAGGGCTTGAAGGTTGAAGGTTGAGGTGTTTAAGGTTGGAGGTTTAGGAGTTGAAGGTTGAAGGTTGAGGGGTTGAAGGTTGAAGGTCGAAGGTTGAGGGGTTAAAGGTTGAAGGTTGAAGGAGTTGAAGTTGAAGGTTGAGGGGTTGAAGGTTGGAGGTTGAACGTTGAGGGGTTGAAGGTTGAAGGTTGAGGGGTTGAAGGATAAAGGTTGAGGGGCTGAAGGTTGAAGGTTGAAGGAGTTGAAGGTTGAAAGTTGAGGGGTTGAAGGTTAAAGGTTGAAGGTTGAAGGAGTTGAAGGTTGAAGGTTGAGGGGTTGAAGGTTGAAGGTCGAAGGTTGATTGGTTAAAGGTTGAAGGTTGAAGGAGTTGAAGGTTGAAGGTTGAGGGGTTGAAGGTTGGAGGTTGAACGTTGAATGGTTGAAGGTTGAAGGTTGAGGGGTTGAAGGTTGAAGGTTGAGGGGTTGAAGGTTGAAGGTTGAGGGGTTGAAGGTTAAAGGTTGATGGGTTGAAGGTTGAGGGATTGAAGGTTGAAGTTAGAGGGGTTGAAGGTTGAAGGTTGAGGGCTTGAAAGATGAAGGTTGGGAAGTTGAAGGTTGAAGGTTAAGGGGTTGAATATTGAGGGGTTGAAGGTTGAAGATTGAGGGGTTGAAGGTTGAAGGTTGAAGGTTGAGAGGTTGAAGGTTAAAGGTTAAGTGGTTGAAGGTTGAAGGTTGAGGGCTTGAAGGTTGAAGGTTGTGGTGTTTAAGGTTGGAGGTTTAGGAGTTGAAGGTTGAGGGGTTGAAGGTTGAAGGTTGAGAAGTTGAAGGTTGATGGTTGAGAGGTTGAAGATTGAAAGTTGAGAGACTGAAGATTGAAGGTTGACTGGTTGAAGGTTACAGGTTGAGGTTTAGAAGGTTGAAGGTTGAGGGTTTGAAAGTTAAACGTTAAGGGGTTGAAGGTCGAAGGTTGAGGGGTTAAAGATAAATGGTTGGGTGGTTGAAGGTTGAAAGTTGAGGGCTTGAAGGATGAAGGTTGAAGGTCGAGTGGTTAAAGGTTGAAGGATAAGCGGTTGAAGATCGAAGGTTGAGGGGTTAAAGGTTGAAGGTTGAAGGAGTTGAAGGTTGAAGGTTGAAGGAGTTGAAGGTTGACAGTTGAAGGGTTGAAGGTTGAAGGTTGAGGGGTTGAAGGTTGAAGGTTGAAGGTTGAAGGAGTTGAAGGTTGAAGGTTGAGGGGTTGAAGGTTGAAGGTCGAAGGTTGAGGGGTTGAATTTTGAAGGTTGAAGGAGTTGAATGTTGAAGGTTGTGGGGTTGAAGGTTGGAGGTTGAAGGTTGAGGGGTTGAAGGTTGAAGGTTGAGAAGTTGAAGGTTGAAGGTTGAGGGGTTGAAGGTTGGAGGTTGAAGGTTGAGGGGTTGAAGGTTGAAGGTTGAGGGGTTGAAGGTTAAAGGTTGATGGGTTGAAGGTTGAGGGGTTGAAGGTTGAAGTTAGAGGGGTTGAAGGTTGAAGGTTGAGGGCTTGAAAGTTGAAGGTTGGGAAGTTGAAGTTTGAAGGTTAAGGGGTTGAATATTGAGAGGTTGAAGGTTGAAGATTGAGGGGTTGAAGGTTGAAGGTTGAAGGTTGAGAGGTTGAAGGTTAAAGGTTAAGTGGTTTAAGGTTGAAGGTTGAGGGACTGAATGTTGGGGAGTTGAAGGTTGAAGGTTGAGGGCTTGAAGGTTGAAGGTTGAGGTGTTTAAGGTTGGAGGTTTAGGAGTTGAAGGTTGAGGGGTTGAAGGTTGAAGGTTGAGAAGTTGAAGGTTGATGGTTGAGGGGTTGAAGGTTGAAGGTTGTGGGGTTTAAGATTGTCAGTTGAGGGACTGAAGATTGAAGGTTGACTGGTTGAAGGTTACAGGTTGAGGGGTTGAAGGTTAAAGGTTGATGGGTTGAAGGTTGAGGGGTTGAAGGTTGAAATTAGAGGGGTTGAAGGTTGAAGGTTGAGGGCTTGAAAGTTAAAGGTTGGGAAGTTGAAGGTTGATGGTTGAGGGGTTGAAGGTTGAAGGTTGAGGTGATTAAGGTTGGAGGTTTAGGAGTTAAAGGTTGAGGGGTTGAAGGTTGAAGGTTGAGAAGTTGAAGGTTGATGGTTGAGGGGTTGAAGGTTGAAGGTTGTGGGGTTTAAGATTGAAAGTTGAGGGACTGAAGATTAAAGGTTGACTGGTTGAAGGTTACAGGTTGAGGGGTAGAAGGTTGAAGGTTGAGGGTTTGAAAGTTAAAGGTTAAGGTGATGAAGGTCGAAGGTTGAGGGATTAAAGATAGATGGTTGGGCGGTTGAAGGTTGAAAGTTGAGGGCTTGAAGGATGAAGGTTGAATGTTGAGTGGTTAAAGGTTGAAGGTTAAGCGGTTGAAGATCGAAGGTTGAGGGGTTAATGGTTGAAGGTTGAAGGAGTTGAAGGTTGAAGGTTGAGGGGTTGAAGGTTGGAGGTTGAACGTTGAGGCGTTGAACGTTGAAGGTTGAGGGGTTGAAGGATGAAGGTTGAGAGGTTGAAGGTTGAAGATTGAAGGAGTTGAAGGTTGAAAGTTGAGGGGTTGAAGGTTAAAGGTTGAATGTTAAAGGAGTTGAAGGTTGAAGGTTGAGGGGTTGAAGGTTGAAGGTCGAAGCTTGAGGGGTTAAAGGTTGAAGGTTGCAGGTTGAGGGGTTGAAGGTTGGAGGTTGAAGGTTGAGGGGTTGAAGGTTGAAGGTTGTGGAGTTGAAGGTTAAAGGTTGATGGGTTGAAGGTTGAGGGGTTGAAGGTTGAAGTTAGAGGGGTTGAAGGTTGAAGGTTGAAGGTTGCAGGTTGGAGGTTGAAGGTTGAAGGGTGAAGGTTGAAGGTTGAAGTTTGAGGCGTTGAACGTTGAAGGTTGAAGGTTAAACGTTGAAGTTTGAGGGGTTGGAAGTTGAAGGTGTAGGGGTTGAAGGTTGAAGGTTGAAGGTTAAGGGGTTGATTGTACAAAGTTGAAGTGTTTAAGATTGATGGTTTAGGAATTGAAGGTTGAGGGGTTGAAGGTTGAAGGTTGAGGTGTTGGAGGTTGATCGTTGAGGGGTTGAAGGTTGAAGGTTAAGGGGGGAACATTGAAGGTTAAAGATTGAGGGGTTGAAGTATAAAGGTTGAGGGGTCGAAAGTTGAGGGTCTGAAGATTAAAGGTTGAGTGGTTGTAGGTTGAAGGTTGAGGGGTTGAAGTTTGAAGGTTGAGGGGTTGAAGGTTGAAGGTTGAAGGTTGAGGGGTAGAAGGTTGAAGGCTGAGTGTTTGAAAGTTAAAGGTTAAGGGGTTGAAGGTCTAAGGTAGAGGGGTTAAAGATAGATGGTTGGGTGGTTGAAGGTTGAAAGTTGAGGGCTTGAAGGATGAAAGTTGAAGGTTGAGTGGTTAAAGGTTGAAGGTTAAGGGGTTGAAGATCGAAGGTTGAGGGGTTAAAGGTTGAAGGTTGAAGGTTGAAGGTTGAGGGGTGAAGGTTGGAGGTTGAACGTTGAGGGGTTGAAGGTTGAAGGTTGAGGTGTTGAAGGATGAAGGTTGAGGCGTTGAAGGTTTGAGGCTGAAGATTGAGGGGTTGAAGGTTAAAGGTTAAGTGGTTGAAGGCTGAAGGTTAAGTTACTGAATGTTGGGGAGTTAAATGTTGAAGTCTGACAGGTTGAAGGTTGAAGGTTGAGGGGTTGAAGGTTGGAGGTTGAACGTTGAGGGGTTGAAGGTTGAAGGTTGAGGGGTTGAAGGATGAAGGTTGAGGGGTTGAAGGTTGAAGGTTGACGGATTTGAAGGTTGAAAGTTGAGGGGTTGAAGGTTAAAGGTTGAAGGTTGACGGAGTTGAAGGTTGAAGGTTGAGGGGTTGAAGGTCGAAGGTTGAGGGGTTAAAGGTTGAAGGTTGAAGGAGTTGAAGGTTGAAAGTTGAGGGGTTGAAGGTTGGAGGTTGAAGGTTGAGGGGTTGAAGGTTGAAGGTTGAGGAGTTGAAGGTTGAAGGTTGAGGGTTGAAGGTTGCAGGTTGAAGGTTGAGGGGTTGAAGGTTGAAGGTTGAGGGGTTGAAGGTTGAAGTTAGAGGGGTTGAAGGTTGAAGGTTGAGGGCTTGAAAGTTGAATTTTGGGAAGTTGAAGGTTGAAGGTTAAGGGGTTGAATAGTGAGGGGTTGAAGGTTGAAGATTGAGGGGTTGAAGGGTGAAGGTTGAAGGTTGAAGGTTGAGAGGTTGAAGGTTAAAGGTTAAGTGGTTGAAGGTTGAATGTTGAGGGACTGAATGTTGGGGAGTTGAAGGTTGAAGGTTGAGGGCTTGAAGGTTGAAGGTTGAGAAGTTGAAGGTTGATGGTTGAGGGGTTGAAGGTTGAATGTTGTGGGGTTTAAGATTGAAAGTTGAAGGACTGAAGATTGAAGGTTGACTGGTTGAAGGTTACAGGTTGAGGGGTAGAAGGTTGAAGGTTGGTGGTTTGAAAGTTAAAGGTTAAGGGGTTGAAGGTCGAAGGTTGAGGGGTTAAAGATAGATGGTTGGGTGGTTGAAGGTTGAAAGTTGAGGGCTTGAAGGATGAAGGTTGAAGGTTGAATGGTTAAAGGTTGAAGGTTAAGCGGTTGAAGATCGAAGGTTGGGGGATTAAAGGTTGAAGGTTGAAGGAGTTGAAGGTTGAAGGTTGAGGGGTTGAAGGTTGGAGGTTGAACGTTGAGGGGTCGAAGGTTGCAGGTTGAGGGGTTGAAGGATGAAGGTTGAGGGGTTGAAGGTTGAAGGTTGAAGGAGTTGAAGGTTGAAAGTTGAGGGTTTGAAGGTTAAAGGTTGAAGGTTGAAGGAGTTGAAGGTTGAAGGTTGAGGGGTTGAAGGTTGAAGGTTGAGGAGCTGAAGGTTGAAGGTTGAGGGTTTGAAGGTTGGAGGTTGAAGGTTGAGGGGTTGAAGGTTGAAGGTTGAGGGGTTGAAGGTTAAAGGTTGATGGGTTGAAGGTTGAGGGGTTGAAGGTTGAAGTTAGAGCGGTTGAATGTTGAAAGGTTGAAGGTTGAAGGTTGCAGGTTGGAGGTTGAAGTTTGAGGCGTTGAACGTTGAAGGTTGAGGTTAAACGTTGAAGTTTAAGGGGTTGAAAGTTGAAGGTGTAGGGGTTGAAGGTTGAAGGTTGAAGGAGTTGAAGGCTGAAGGTTGAGGGGTTCAAGGTTGGAGGTTGAAGGTTGAGGGGTTGATTGTACAAGGTAGAAGTGTTTAAGGTTGATGGTTTAGGAGTTGAAGGTTGAGGGGTTGAAGGTTGAAGGTTGAGGTGTTGGAGGTTGATCGTTTAGGGGTTGAAGGTTGAAGGTTAAGTGGTTGAACATTGAAGGTTGAGGGACTGAAAATTGAAGGTTGAGTTGTTGAAGGTTAAAGATTGAGGGGTTGAAAGTTAAAGATTAAGGGGCTGAAGTATAAAGGTTGAGGGGTCGAAGGTTAAAGGTTGAGGGGCTGAAGATTAAAGGTTGAGTGGTTGTAGGTTGAAGGTTGAGGGGTTGAAGTTTGAAGGTTGAGAGGTTGAAGGTTGAAGGTTGAGGGGTAGAAGGTTGAAGGTTGAGGGTTTGAAAGTTAAAGGTTAAGGGGTTGAAGGTCGAAGGTTGAGTAGTTAAAGATAGATGGTTGGGTGGTTGAAGGTTGAAAGTTGAGGGCTTGAAGGATGAAAGTTGAAGATTGAGTGGTTAAAGGTTGAAGGTTAAGGGGTTGAATATCGAAGGTTGAGGGGTTAAAGGTTGAAGGTTGAAGGAGTTGAAGGTTGAAGGTTGAGGGGTTGAAGGTTGGAGGTTGAACGTTGAGGGGTTGAAGGTTGAAGGTTGAGGGGTTGAAGGATGAAGGTTAAGGGGTTGAAGGTTTGAGGTTGTAGGTTGAGGGGTTGAAGGTTAAAGGTTAAGTGGTTGAAGGTTGAAGGTTGATGAATTGAAGGTTGAAGGTTGTGGGGTTTAAGATTGTAAGTTGAGGGACTGAAGATTGAAGGTTGACTGGTTGAAGGTTACAGGTTGAGGGGTTGAAGGTTAAAGGTTGATGGGTTGAAGGTTGAGGGGTTGAAGGTTGAAGTTAGAGGGGTTGAAGGTTGAAGGTTGAGGGCTTGAAAGTTAAAGGTTGGGAAGTTGAAGGTTGAAGGTTAAGGGGTTGGATATTGAGGGGTCGAAGGTTGAAGATTGAGGGGTTGAAGGTTTGAGGTTGAAGGTTGAGAGGTTGAAGGTTAAAGGTTAAGTGGTTGAAGGTTGAAGATTGAGGGATTGAATGTTGGGGAGTTGAAGGTTGAAGGTTGAGGGTTTGAAGGTTGAAGGTTGAGGTGTTTAAGGTTGGAGGTTTAGGAGTTGAAGGTTGAGGGCTTGAAGGTTGAAGGTTGAGAAAATGAAGGTTGATGGTTGAGGGGTTGAAGGTTGAAGGTTGTGGGGTTTAAGATTGAAAGTTGAGGGACTGAAGATTAAAGGTTGACTGGTTGAAGGTTACAGGTTGAGGGGTAGAAGGTTGAAGGTTGAGTGTTTGAAAGTTAAAGGTTAAGGGGATGAAGGTCGAAGGTTGAGGGGTTAAAGATAGATGGTTGGGTGGTTGAAGGTTGAAAGTTGAGGGCTTGAAGGATGAAGGTTGAAGGTTGAGTGGTTAAAGGTTGAAGGTTAAGCGGTTGAAGATCGAAGGTTGAGGGGTTAAAGGTTGAAGGTCGAAGCTTGAGGGGTTAAAGGTTGAAGGTTGAAGGAGTTGAAGGTTGAAAGTTGAGGGGTTGAAGGTTGAAGGAGTTGAAAGTTGAAGGTTGAGGGGTTGAAGGTTGAAGGTCGAAGCTTGAGGGGTTAAAGGTTGAAGGTTGAAGAAGTTGAAGGTTGAAGGTTGAGGGGTTGAAGGTTGGAGGTTGAAGGTTGAGGGGTTGAAGGTTGAAGATTGAAGGAGTTGAAGGTTGAAAGTTGAGGGGTTGAAGGTTAAAGGTTGAATGTTGAAGGAGTTGAAAGTTGAAGGTTGAGGGGTTGAAGGTTGAAGGTCGAAGCTTGAGGGGTTAAAGGTTGAAGGTTGAAGGAGTTGAAGGTTGAAGGTTGAGGGGTTGAAGGTTGGAGGTTGAAGGTTGAGGGGTTGAAGGTTGAAGGTTGAGGAGTTGAAGGTTGAAGGTTGAGGGGTTGAAGATTGGAGGTTGAAGGTTGAGGGGTTGAAGGTTGAAGGTTGTGGGGTTGAAGGTTAAAGGTTGATGGGTTGAAGCTTGAGGGGTTGAAGGTTGAAGTTAGAGGGGTTGAAGGTTGAAAGGTTGAAGGTTGAAGGTTGCAGGTTGGAGGTTGAAGGTTGAAGTTTGAAGGTTGAAGTTTGAGGCGTTGAACGTTGAAGGTTAAAGGTTAAACGTTGAAGTTTGAGGGGTTGGAAGTTGAAGGTGTAGGGGTTGAAGGTTGAAGGTTGAAGGAGTTGAAGGCTGAAGGTTGAGGGGTTGATGGTTGGAGGTTGAAGGTTGAGGGGTTGATTGAACAAAGTTGAAGTGTTTAAGATTGATGGTTTAGGAATTGAAGGTTGAGGGGTTGAAGGTTGAAGGTTGAGGTGTTGGAGGTTCATCGTTGAGGGGTTGAAGGTTGAAGGTTAAGGGGGGAACATTGAAGGTTAAAGATTGACGGGTTGAAAGTTAAAGATTGAGGGGCTGAAGTATAAAGGTTGAGGGGTCGAAGGTTGAGGGTCTGAAGATTAAAGGTTGAGTGGTTGTAGGTTGAAGGTTGAGGGGTTGAAGTTTGAAGGTTGAGGGGTTGAAGGTTGAAGGTTGAAGGTTGAGGGGTAGAAGGTTGAAGGCTGAGTGTTTGAAAGTTAAAGGTTAAGGGGTTGAAGGTCGAAGGTAGAGGGGTTAACGATAGATGGTTGGGTGGTTGAAGGTTGAAAGTTGAGGGCTTGAAGGATGAAAGTTGAAGGTTGAGTGGTTAAAGGTTGAAGGTTAAGGGGTTGAAGATCGAAGGTTGAGGGGTTAAAGGTTGAAGGTTGATTGTTGAAGGTTGAGGGGTTGAAGGTTGGAGGTTGAACGTTGAGGGGTTGAAGGTTGAAGGTTGAGGTGTTGAAGGATGAAGGTTGAGGGGTTGAAGGTTTGAGGCTGAAGATTGAGGGGTTGAAGGTTAAAGGTTAAGTGGTTGAAGGTTGAAGGTTAAGGGACTGAATGTTGGGGAGTTAAATGTTGAAGTCTGACAGGTTGAAGGTTGAAGGATGAGGGGTTGAAGGTTGGAGGTTGAACGTTGAGGGGTTGAAGGTTGAAGGTTGAGGGGTTGAAGGATGAAGGTTGAGGGGTTGAAGGTTGAAGGTTGAAGGAATTGAAGGTTGAAAGTTGAGGGGTTGAAGGTTAAAGATTGAAGGTTGAAGGAGTTGAAGGTTGAAGGTTGAGGGGTTGAAGGTCGAAGGTTGAGGGGTTAAAGGTTGACGGTTGAAGGAGTTGAAGGTTGAAGGTTGAGGGGTTGAAGGTTGGAGGTTGAAGGTTGAAGGTTGAGGGGTTGAAGGTTGCAGGTTGAAGGTTGAGGGGTTGAAGGTTGAAGGTTGAGCGGTTGAAGGTTAAAGGTTGATGGGTTGAAGGTTGAGGGGTTGAAGGTTAAAATTAGAGGGGTTGAAGGTTGAAGGTTGAGGGCTTGAAAGTTGAATGTTGGGAAGTTGAAGGTTGAAGGTTAAGGGGTTGAATATTGAGGGGTTGAAGGTTGAAGATTGAGGGGTTGAAGGTTGAAGGTTGAAGGTTGAGAGGTTGAAGGTTAAAGGTTAAGTGGTTGAAGGTTGAATGTTGAGGGACTGAATGTTGGGGAGTTGAAGGTTGAAAGTTGAGGGCTTGAAGGTTGAAGGTTGAGAAGTTGAAGGTTGATGGTTGAGGGGTTGAAGGTTGAATGTTGTGGGGTTTAAGATTGAAAGTTGAGGGACTGAAGGTTGAAGGTTGACTGGTTGAAGTTTAAAGGTTGAGGGGTCGAAGGTTAAAGGTTGAGGGGCTGAAGATTAAAGGTTGAGTGGTTGTAGGTTGAAGGTTGAGGGGTTGAAGTTTGAAGGTTGAGGGGTTGAAGGTTGAAGGTTGAGGGGTAGAAGGTTGAAGGTTGAGGGTTTGAAAGTTAAAGGTTAAGGGGTTGAAGGTCGAAGGTTGAGTAGTTAAAGATAGATGGTTGGGTGGTTGAAGGTTGAAAGTTGAGGGCTTGAAGGATGAAAGTTGAAGGTTGAGTGGTTAAAGGTTGAAGGTTAAGGGGTTGAATATCGAAGGTTGAGGGGTTAAAGGTTGAAGGTTGAAGGAGTTGAAGGTTGAAGGTTGAGGGGTTGAAGGTTGGAGGTTGAACGTTGAGGGGTTGAAGGTTGAAGGTTGAGGGGTTGAAGGATGAAGGTTAAGGGGTTGAAGGTTTGAGGTTGAAGGTTGTGGGGTTGAAGGTTAAAGGTTAAGTGGTTGAAGGTTGAAGGTTAAGGGACTGAATGATGGGGAGTTGAAGATTGAAGGTTGAGGGCTTGAAGGTTGAAGGTTGAGGTGTTTAAGGTTGGAGGTTTAGGAGTTGAAGGTTGAGGGGTTGAAGGTTGAAGGTTGAGAAGTTGAAGGTTGATGGTTGAGGGGTTAAAGGTTGAAGGTTGTGGGGTTGAAGATTGAAAGTTGAGGGACTGAAGATTGAAGGTTGACTGGTTGAAGGTTACAGGTTGAGGGGTAGAAGGTTGAAGGTTGAGGGTTTGAAAGTTAAAGGTTAAGGGGTTGAAGGTCGAAGGTTGATGGGTTAAAGGTAGATGGTTGGGTGGTTGAAGGTTGAAAGTTGAGGGTTTGAAGGATGAAGGTTGAAGTTTGAGTGGTTAAAGGTTGAAGGTTAAGGAGTTGAAGATCGAAGGTTGAGGGATTAAAGGTTGAAGGTTGAAGGAGTTGAAGGTTGAAGGTTGAGGGGTTGAAGGTTCGAGGTTGAACGTTTAGGGGCTGAAGGTTGAAGGTTGAGGGGTTGAAGGATGAAGGTTGAGGGGTTGAAGGGTTGAGTGTTTGAAAGTTAAAGGTTAAGGGGATGAAGGTCGAAGGTTGAGGGGTTAAAGATAGATGGTTGGGTGGTTGAAGGTTGAAAGTTGAGGGCTTGAAGGATGAAGGTTGAAGGTTGAGTGGTTAAAGGTTGAAGGTTAAGCGGTTGAAGATCGAAGGTTGAGGGGTTAAAGGTTGAAGGTTGAAGGAGTTGAAGGTTGAAGGTTGAGGGGTTGAAGGTTGGAGGTTGAAGGAGTTGAAGGTTGAAAGTTGAAGGGGTTTAAGGTTAAAGGTTGAATGTTGAAGGAGTTGAAAGTTGAAGGTTGAGGGGTTGAAGGTTGAAGGTCGAAGCTTGAGGGGTTAAAGGTTGAAGGTTGAAGGAGTTGAAGGTTGAAAGTTGAGGGTTGAGGGGTTGAAGGTTGGAGGTTGAGGGTTTGAAAGTTAAAGGTGAAGGGGTTGAAGGTCGAAGGTTAAGGGGTTGAAGATCGAAGGTTGAGGGGTTAAAGGTTGAAGGTTGAAGGAGTTGATGGTTGAAAGTTGAGGGGTTGAAGGTTAAAGGTTGAAGGTTGAAGGAGTTGAAGGTTGAAGGTTGAGGGGTTGAAGGTTGAAGGTCGAAGGTTCAGGGGTTAAAGGTTGAAGGTTGAAGGAGTTGAAGGTTGAAGGTTGAGGGGTTGAAGGTTGGAGGTTGAACGTTGAGGGGTTGAAGGTTGAAGGTTGAGGAGTTGAAGGTTGAAGGTTGAGGGGTTGAAGGTTGAAGGTGGAGGGGTTGAAGGTTGAAGGTTGAGGGGTTGAAGGTTAAAGGTTGATGGGTTGAAGGTTGAAGGTTGAAGGAGTTGAAGGTTGAAAGTTGAGGGGTTGAAGGTTAAAGTGTTGAAGGTTGAAGGAGTTGAAGATTGAAGGTTGAGGGGTTGAAGGTTGAAGGTCGAAGGTTGCGGGGTTAAAGGTTGAAGGTTGAAGGAGTTGAAGGTTGAAGGTTGAGGGGTTGAAGGTTGGAGGTTGAACGTTGAGGGGTTGAAGGTTGAAGGTTGAGGGGTTGAAGGATGAAGGTTGAGGGGTTGAAGGTTGAAGGTTGATGGAGTTGAAGGTTGAAAGTTGAGGGGTTGAAGGTTAAAGGTTGAAGGTTGGACCAGTTGAAGGTTGAAGGTTGAGGGGTTGAAGGTTGAAGGTCGAAGGTTGAGGGGTTAAATGTTGAAGGTTGAAGGAGTTGAAGGTTGAAGGTTGAGGGGTTGAAGGTTGGAGGTTGAACGTTGAGGGGTTGAAGGTTGAAGGATGAGGAGTTGAAGGTTGAAGGTTGAGGGGTTGAATGTTGAAGGTTGAGGGGTTGAAGGTTGAAGGTTGAGGGGTTGTAGGTTAAATGTTGATGGGTTGAAGGTTGAGGGGTTGAAGGTTGAAGTTAGAGGGGTTGAAGGTTGAAGGTTGATTGCTTGAAAGTTAAAGGTTGGGAAGTTAAAGGTTGAAGGTTAAGGGGTTGAATATTGAGGAGTTGAAAGTTGAAGATTGAGGGGTTGAAGGTTGAAGGTTGAAGGTTGAGAGGTTGAAGGTTAAAGGTTAAGTGGTTGAAGGTTGAAGGTTGAGGGACTGAATGTTGGGGATTTGAAGGTTGAAGGTTGAGGGCTTGAAGGTTGAAGGTTGAGGTGTTTAAGGTTGGAGGTTTAGGAGTTGAAGGTTGAAGGTTGAGGGGTTGAAGGTTGAAGGTCGAAGGTTGAGGGGTTAAAGGTTGAAGGTTGAAGGTTGAAGGAGTTGAAGGTTGAAGGTTGAGGGGTTGAAGGTTGGAGGTTGAACGTTGAGGGGTTGAAGGTTGAAGGTTGAGGGGTTGAAGGATGAAGGTTGAGGGGTTGAAGGTTGAAGGTTGAAGGAGTTGAAGGTTGAAAGTTGAGGGGTTGAAGGTTAGAGGTTGAAGGTTGAAGGAGTTGAAGGTTGAAGGTTGAGGGGTTGAAGGTTGAAGGTCGAAGGTTGATTGGTTAAAGGTTGAAGGTTGAAGGTTGAGGGGTTGAAGGTTGGAGGTTGAACGTTGACGGGTTGAAGGTTGAAGGTTGAGGAGTTGAAGGTTGCAGGTTGAGGGGTTGAAGGTTGAAGGTTGAGGGGTTGAAGGTTGAAGGTTGAGGGGTTGAAGGTTAAAGGTTGATGGGTTGAAGGTTGAGGGGTTGAAGGTTGAAGTTAGAGGGGTTGAAGGTTGAAGGTTGAGGGCTTGAAAGTTGAAGGTTGGGAAGTTGAAGGTTGAAGGTTAAGGGGTTGAATATTGAGGGGTTGAAGGTTGAAGATTGAGGGGTTGAAGGTTGAAGGTTGAAGGTTGAGAGGTTGAAGGTTAAAGGTTAAGTGGTTGAAGGTTGAAGGTTGAGGGCTTGAAGGTTGAAGGTTGTGGTGTTTAAGGTTGGAGGTTTAGGAGTTGAAGGTTGAGGGGTTGAAGGTTGAGGAGTTGAAGGTTGAAGGTTGAGGGGTTGAAGGTTGGAGGTTGAAGGTTGAGGGGTTGAAGGTTGAAGGTTGAGGGCTTGAAGGTTGAAGGTTGAAGGTTGAGGTGTTTAAGGTTGGAGGTTTAGGAGTTGAAGGTTGAGGGGTTGAAGGTTGAAGGTTGAGAAGTTGAAGGTTGATGGTTGAGGGGTTGAAGGAGTTGAAGGTTGAAAGTTGAGGGGTTGAAGGTTAAAGTGTTGAAGGTTGAAGGAGTTGAAGGTTGAAGGTTGAGGGGTTGAAGGTTGAAGGTCGAAGGTTGCGGGGTTAAAGGTTGAAGGTTGAAGGAGTTGAAGGTTGAAGATTGAGGGGTTGAAGGTTGGAGGTTGAACGTTGAGGGGTTGAAGGTTGAAGGTTGAGGGGTTGAAGGATGAAGGTTGAGGGGTTGAAGGTTGAAGGTTGATGGAGTTGAAGGTTGAAAGTTGAGGTGTTGAAGGTTAAAGGTTGAAGGTTGGAGGAGTTGAAGGTTGAAGGTTGAGGGGTTGAAGGTTGAAGGTCGAAGGTTGAGGGGTTAAAGGTTGAAGGTTGAAGGAGTTGAAGGTTGAAGGTTGAGGGGTTGAAGGTTGGAGGTTGAACGTTGAGGGGTTGAAGGTTGAAGGATGAGGAGTTGAAGGTTGAAGGTTGAGGGGTTGAATGTTGAAGGTTGAAGGGTTGAAGGTTGAAGGTTGAGGGGTTGTAGGTTAAAGGTTGATGGGTTGAAGGTTGAGGGGTTGAAGGTTGAAGTTAGAGGGGTTGAAGGTTGAAGGTTGATTGCTTGAAAGTTAAAGGTTGGGAAGTTAAAGGTTGAAGGTTAAGGGGTTGAATATTGAGGGGTTGAAGGTTGAAGATTGACGGGTTGAAGGTTGAAGGTTGAAGGTTGAGAGGTTGAAGGTTAAAGGTTAAGTGGTTGAAGGTTGAAGGTTGAGGGACTGAATGTTGGGGATTTGAAGGTTGAAGGTTGAGGGCTTGAAGGTTGAAGGTTGAGTTGTTTAAGGTTGGAGGTTTAGGAGTTGAAGGTTAAAGGTTGAGGGGTTGAAGGTTGAAGGTCGAAGGTTCAGGGGTTAAAGGTTGAAGGTTGAAGGAGTTGAAGGTTGAAGGTTGAGGGGTTGAAGGTTGGTGTTGAACGTTGAGGGGTTGAAGGTTGAAGGTTGAGGAGTTGAAGGTTGAAGGTTGAGGGGTTGAAGGTTGAAGGTTGAGGGGTTGAAGGTTGAAGGTTGAGGGGTTGAAGGTTAAAGGTTGATATGTTGAAGGTTGAAGGTTGAAGGAGTTGAAGGTTGAAAGTTGAGGGGTTGAAGGTTAAAGGGTTGAAGGTTGAAGGTTGAAGGAGTTGAAGGTTGAAGGTTGGGGGGTTGAAGGTTGAAGGTCGAAGGTTGAGGGGTTAAAGGTTGAAGGTTGAAGGAGTTGAAGGTTGAAGGTTGAGGGGTTGAAGGTTGGAGGTTGAACGTTGAGGGGTTGAAGGTTGAAGGTTGAGGGGTTGAAGGATGAAGGTTGAAGAGTTGAAGGTTGAAGGTTGAAGGAGTTGAAGGTTGAAAGTTGAGGGGTTGAAGGTTAAAGGTTGAAGGTTGGAAGAGTAGAAGGTTGAAGGTTGAGGGTTTGAAGGTTGAAGGTCGAAGGTTGAGGGGTTAAAGGTTGAAGGTTGAAGGAGTTGAAGGTCGAAGGTTGAGGGGTTGAAGGTTGGAGGTTGAACGTTGAGAGGTTGAAGGTTGAAGGATGAGGAGTTGAAGGTTGAAGGTTGAGGGGTTGAAGGTTGAAGGTTGAAGGTTGAGGGGCTGAAGGTTGAAGGTTGAGGGTTTGAAGGTTGGAGGTTGAAGGTTGAGGGGTTGAAGGTTGAAGGTTGAGGGGTTGAAGGTTAAAGGTTGATGGGTTGAAGGTGGAGGGGTTGAAGGTTGAAGTTAGAGGGGGTGAATGTTGAAAGGTTGAAGGTTGAGGGGTTGAAGGTTGAAAGTTGAGGGGTTGAAAGTTAAAGGTTAAAGGTTGAAGGAGTTGAAGGTTGAAGGTTGAGGGGTTGAAGGTTGGAGGTTGAGGGTTTGAAAGTTAAAGGTGAAGGGGTTGAAGGTCGAAGGTTAAGGGGTTGAAGATCGAAGGTTGAGGGGTTAAAGGTTGAAGGTTGAAGGAGTTGATGGTTGAAAGTTGAGGGGTTGAAGGTTAAAGGTTGAAGGTTGAAGGAGTTGAAGGTTGAAGGTTGAGGGGTTGAAGGTTGAAGGTCGAAGGTTCAGGGGTTAAAGGTTGAAGGTTGAAGGAGTTGAAGGTTGAAGGTTGAGGGGTTGAAGGTTGGAGGTTGAACGTTGAGGGGTTGAAGGTTGAAGGTTGAGGAGTTGAAGGTTGAAGGTTGAGGGGTTGAAGGTTGAAGGTGGAGGGGTTGAAGGTTGAAGGTTGAGGGGTTGAAGGTTAAAGGTTGATGGGTTGAAGGTTGAAGGTTGAAGGAGTTGAAGGTTGAAAGTTGAGGGGTTGAAGGTTAAAGTGTTGAAGGTTGAAGGAGTTGAAGATTGAAGGTTGAGGGGTTGAAGGTTGAAGGTCGAAGGTTGCGGGGTTAAAGGTTGAAGGTTGAAGGAGTTGAAGGTTGAAGGTTGAGGGGTTGAAGGTTGGAGGTTGAACGTTGAGGGGTTGAAGGTTGAAGGTTGAGGGGTTGAAGGATGAAGGTTGAGGGGTTGAAGGTTGAAGGTTGATGGAGTTGAAGGTTGAAAGTTGAGGGGTTGAAGGTTAAAGGTTGAAGGTTGGACCAGTTGAAGGTTGAAGGTTGAGGGGTTGAAGGTTGAAGGTCGAAGGTTGAGGGGTTAAATGTTGAAGGTTGAAGGAGTTGAAGGTTGAAGGTTGAGGGGTTGAAGGTTGGAGGTTGAACGTTGAGGGGTTGAAGGTTGAAGGATGAGGAGTTGAAGGTTGAAGGTTGAGGGGTTGAATGTTGAAGGTTGAGGGGTTGAAGGTTGAAGGTTGAGGGGTTGTAGGTTAAATGTTGATGGGTTGAAGGTTGAGGGGTTGAAGGTTGAAGTTAGAGGGGTTGAAGGTTGAAGGTTGATTGCTTGAAAGTTAAAGGTTGGGAAGTTAAAGGTTGAAGGTTAAGGGGTTGAATATTGAGGAGTTGAAAGTTGAAGATTGAGGGGTTGAAGGTTGAAGGTTGAAGGTTGAGAGGTTGAAGGTTAAAGGTTAAGTGGTTGAAGGTTGAAGGTTGAGGGACTGAATGTTGGGGATTTGAAGGTTGAAGGTTGAGGGCTTGAAGGTTGAAGGTTGAGGTGTTTAAGGTTGGAGGTTTAGGAGTTGAAGGTTGAAGGTTGAGGGGTTGAAGGTTGAAGGTCGAAGGTTGAGGGGTTAAAGGTTGAAGGTTGAAGGTTGAAGGAGTTGAAGGTTGAAGGTTGAGGGGTTGAAGGTTGGAGGTTGAACGTTGAGGGGTTGAAGGTTGAAGGTTGAGGGGTTGAAGGATGAAGGTTGAGGGGTTGAAGGTTGAAGGTTGAAGGAGTTGAAGGTTGAAAGTTGAGGGGTTGAAGGTTAGAGGTTGAAGGTTGAAGGAGTTGAAGGTTGAAGGTTGAGGGGTTGAAGGTTGAAGGTCGAAGGTTGATTGGTTAAAGGTTGAAGGTTGAAGGTTGAGGGGTTGAAGGTTGGAGGTTGAACGTTGACGGGTTGAAGGTTGAAGGTTGAGGAGTTGAAGGTTGCAGGTTGAGGGGTTGAAGGTTGAAGGTTGAGGGGTTGAAGGTTGAAGGTTGAGGGGTTGAAGGTTAAAGGTTGATGGGTTGAAGGTTGAGGGGTTGAAGGTTGAAGTTAGAGGGGTTGAAGGTTGAAGGTTGAGGGCTTGAAAGTTGAAGGTTGGGAAGTTGAAGGTTGAAGGTTAAGGGGTTGAATATTGAGGGGTTGAAGGTTGAAGATTGAGGGGTTGAAGGTTGAAGGTTGAAGGTTGAGAGGTTGAAGGTTAAAGGTTAAGTGGTTGAAGGTTGAAGGTTGAGGGCTTGAAGGTTGAAGGTTGTGGTGTTTAAGGTTGGAGGTTTAGGAGTTGAAGGTTGAGGGGTTGAAGGTTGAGGAGTTGAAGGTTGAAGGTTGAGGGGTTGAAGGTTGGAGGTTGAAGGTTGAGGGGTTGAAGGTTGAAGGTTGAGGGCTTGAAGGTTGAAGGTTGAAGGTTGAGGTGTTTAAGGTTGGAGGTTTAGGAGTTGAAGGTTGAGGGGTTGAAGGTTGAAGGTTGAGAAGTTGAAGGTTGATGGTTGAGGGGTTGAAGGAGTTGAAGGTTGAAAGTTGAGGGGTTGAAGGTTAAAGTGTTGAAGGTTGAAGGAGTTGAAGGTTGAAGGTTGAGGGGTTGAAGGTTGAA